>JANHGC010003223.1:13221-24121 GCA_027560395.1 Boaedon fuliginosus | reverse complement strand
ATTCGATCTGACAACCTGCTGAACAAGTCAGCAGAGACTGCAGTGCTGCTTTTAACCACTGCGCCACCGAGGCATTGGTGAAAGTGAAGCTGGCAATTGTTTTGCTTTTCTATTACAAACCTGAAAGTTTGCTAAGTAGATTGACGGCCATGGCCCTGTCAGCTCAACTGAGTGGACCATCATTAAAAGCAGCAGCTGTAGATCCTCTCTTCATAGTAGAGATACCAAATGAGTTTTTATGGAACTCTATGAAAACTAGTGTCAAAATATGATATCTGAACTGTGACCTTCAAGTAAGTCCCGAAATATTGACAAAGGTACATACAGAAGGGACTATTTGTAACCCAGAGTTGAACTGTGGAGCCCATGGTGCTCTCTGAGCTTGGCTGTTTTCCTGCGTGCATTTCATTACCCAACTGGGTACTATCATCAGTGCTAGAAGGCAATGGGGTTTGCTCTCTGTTATATATACACACAAGTGTTTTGCCCTGTCACTCTTGGTGAGAGCATTGTTTTCTTCTTGGTAGTTCCTTGATTAGGCTGTTCTTTACTGTTTGATTATGTGTCTGAGTTGGTAATTCCTTGATTGAGGTATTGTTTACTGTTTGATTATTGGTCTGGTATTAATCCTGGTGTTAATCTCTACTTATCTGGGTGTTGATTGCTCTCCGGGAGGTACTTTAAGTATTTTCACTCCACCAACACTGACAGTTGTATATAACAGAAAGAAAACTCCACTCCCTTTTAGCACTTAGGATGTTGCTTAGTTCGGTAATGACTTGTCTGCAAGAAAACAACCAAGCTCAGAGAACGCCAAGGGTTCCACGAAGGTACGTGTGCAGATTTGGTCAATTGTTTCTCAAAATTATAATCAAGTAAACTGTAATGTCTTACTACGAAATCTACATTTCAAAACCTACAAGGTTCCTTCCAACTACTGTATGTTAATCTGTTAAACTGTTAAAATTCAAATTCAGAGAGGAACTTGCTGGAAAATGATAGACAGGGCAGTATTGTCCTTTCCAGCTCTATTCTGATTGATTGATTGACTGATTGATTGATTGATTGATTGATTGCCTTCCCAACAGTCATTTGAGGATTGCTGGTAATAATATTGACCAACTCTTCTGGGATATTATAAAAGGGATTGTGATGGTCGCTGAAAGCTTTTTGGATTCGTTATTTGTATTTAGGATAATTAAAATTAAAAACAAAGGAAGTTCTTGGCACAGAAGTCACAAAACCTAGGGTCACAAGCTGTGTTTTCAGATAGCAAGTTTATTTATTTATTTATTTATTTATTTATTTATTTGCTTCGATTTATACCCCGCCTCATTTCCCCAGTCAGGTTGTTTATTAGTGTTGCTGTTGTTGTTATTTAGTTTTATACATCCCTTTTTCTTCAAGGTCTACTGCTTTCCCTCATTTATTTCTCCCCACAGTAACAATCTTGTGAAGAAGGTTGTATAGGGAGAAAGTGTCTGGTTCCCAAATTACCCAATGGGCTTCCATGGTTGAGGCTGAACTAGAATGTGTTACCTCAGTTCCAGTACAACACCTTAACAAGTGGACCACACTGGCTCTCAATTCAAATTCAAAGGGATGGTTGGATCATGATTGTGTGGGGACAAAAGGCTGGGCAGGCCTGATCCCTATCAGTCTCTTCTTCTCCAATTCAGCAAGCCCACTTCGGTTTCACAGCCACTCGTTCTGGTGATCTGCTTGCTTGATGAGCTCTGATGAGCTCAGTTGAGGAGCAATTTATCAAATCACAGGTGGCAGATTCTGCTCCTCCTTCTCATTCTTGGATCTCTGTTCGTTTACCTAATTCCAAGCCAAAGGACAAAGGCAGACAAAATAGGTAATATAGGTAGGGAGGCTCAAACCAGGATCCATGGAGAGAGACAGAGAAACACAGAGAGGGAGAGGGGGAGGGTGGGAGGGAGGGAGGGAGAGAAACACAGAGAGAGAAACACAAGAGAGGAAGAGAGAGAGAGAGGTTCCAAAACGCATTTTGGATACTGGAGTACAGCAGAGCAAGTTAATAATACTTGTGTAAACTATTGCTTGCTAATGGTTAAATTGTTAAATATGTTCTCCTGAATTATCCCCTCAACTGGTCTCATATTCGCACAGCAAAAGACAGGAAAGCAGCACACATCTCAGAGATCAATGCTGATAAAATATGATTTTGAGCCATTATACTACACTCACAAATATTGCTTTCCAAAAGCACGCAAGATTGATGGGAGAACGGCTGCTTTAGTGAACAGTCTTCCATCTTCAATGTTGGGAAAGCATTATTTGTAACACACCTGGAAATCTCAGCATTTTATCTGGAAGCCGAAGTTCAACTGAACAATTCAGTTGTACACTTACACTTAGACAAAGGTTGAGCTTTCCACCTTCCTCTATAGTTTATTCATGTAACTGAATTATTTACATCTTATTTTTCAGCTTTTTAAAGTAGCTCACAGAAGAAACTATAAAAGGCATTACTCTAATAACTGATCCAAATTGGAATTGATGCTAGAGGGTGAAAATTTACTCATCTGTTTGTTTATTTATTTATTTATTTATTGGATTTATATCCCGCCTCTCTTCACCCCTTTCAGGGGAACTCGAGGCGGCAAAAACAGACAATAAAAACAATTTAGCCTATACAATAAAATAAAAAAAATTCATTCATTCACTCAATCATACCCAAGGGGGGGGGGAGGAGAAGGGGACACGATGACTAAGGCCACGCTTGCCGGCAAAGCCATATGAATTCCATATTTGTACCTAATCCATTAAATATACAGCTACCGTATGTCTATTTGTATTTAGTATATACCTTATGTGTATTTGTATTTAGTATGTACATACTAAATGAATAAAATTCATTTAGTAACATGCAATATAATGCAATATAAATAAAAGAGGGAGACAGAGGTTTCTTCAGATATTAATAGACGGGATGAGAGTCATTAAATCTCACTCTTTGGTAAAAGGTGAATTCTCTCAACATTTAATTTAATTGAAGTTTAATTTATATTCTAAGAGGGATATAGCTGGAAAATATTTTCAAGAAATCATTTCTTTGTTTAAAAACCTGCTATGGGGTTTTTTTGATCCTGAGAATATCTTTACAGAAAATGCAACGACTTAATAAGGCAGGATTTGGTTTTCTGGATCTGGAGCTACTGTATATAATCATGCTTATCTATCATCAAGTATTAAATACAGGAAGCCAACAACTGTGTCAATTTTCCCATTTGGGCAACTTTGGAATATACATATACAGCAACTTTGGATGAATGGACAGAATTAGAATCAAAATAAACTCGATACGGGAAACAGCTATCAGTTAGCAAGTTATGGAATATAATGTCTAATTAAAGAAGATTTAACCCCTTTTCCCATGCTAACTTGTATTTATAAGAAAAATCCAATTTTAAACATTGAGGAAAAGATGGTGATATAGGAAAACAATGGATGGAAGCGAGGATAACAACTTTGGATCAATTGATAGATGACGAAAATCATTTTTTTTTAGCTTATGCTGTGTTAAGAGATAAATATCTATCAGACGATATATATTATTTACAGCTACAATATTTGCGAATAGCATTGCTTGGACCAGCAGCACTTTCAATTTCTGAGATACCTGAGACTAGAACAGCTTATTAAATCTTTTAAAACTTAAAAAAAAACAACCTATCATTAGTTTTAATACATTTTTGCTATCAATAAATCAACTTGATATGCAGGTGTGTGAAATAAAATATTGGTGTTCCCCATATTATCTAAGTCACCGGGTGAGCCTCTTAACGCCTACAGCAAAAATGTCAATGAACCTCACACTACAATTTGTACAACAAAATATAATATTTAGAATTTATTGAATTCCACTTTGTAGTATCGAAAAGGACTAAGACAGCATTCTGCAGGAGTTGTAATAAGGATAATGCTTCTTTAAACACATGTTTTTACAACGGCCTCTATTTAGTGAATAATGGTGAGAAAATGGTTGACTATATAAATATAAGTAAGTGTGGAACAAAAGCTAAAATTTTCAGAGGATAATATTCTTTTCAATAACTATGGTTTAGTAAATGTAAACCTGTATCTATAGGCAGGAAAAGCTGTAACACCAGTAAAATAAAAGCTTTATATACTGCCGTTGTTTATAGAAGTTTGCAGCAGGTCCATGAAAACATGAAAGTGAAGAGAAGGACCAGGGGAGGCATGATAGCAGGGTTCCAATATCTGAGGGGCTGCCACAGAGAGGATGGGGGGGTCAACCTATTTTCCAAGGCCAGGCAAGGAATAATGGATGGAAACTGATTAAGGAGAGATTCAACCTAGAAATATGGAGAAATTTTCTTGACAGTGAGACTCAACCAGTGGACCAGCTTTGCCTTCACAAGTTGTGGGAGCTTCATCAGTGGAAGCCTTCAAGAAGAGACTGGACTGCCATCCGTCAGAATTGGTGCAGGGTCTTCTGCTTGGGTGGCGGGTTGGACTAGATCCGTGATGGCGAACCTATGGCACGCGTGCCAGAGGTGGCACACAAAGCCCTCTCAGTGGGCACGCACACCATCACCAGCTGCTGTTCTGGTTTCTAGTGCGCTGGTCTTTATGGGTGACAGAGCACTGGAAAATGGCCCGAAAAATGGCCAAAAAACCAGGCTTTCTTTAGGCCATTTTTGGGCCGTTTCCCAGGGCATTATGGGGACATTTTCAGGCTGTTTTTTGGACTGGTTTTGGTGCAAAAAACTGCCTGAAAATGGCCCAAAATGGTCTGAAAACAGCCCAAAAAACAGGCATGCATGCACCGACCAGCTGTTCTCTGGTTTTCCAGCACTCCGGCACGCATGCATGCACGCGCATGCATGTGCATTCCAGTTTGGGCACTTGGTGCCGAAAAGGTTCGCCATCACTGGGCTAGATAATCTACAAGGTCCCTTCCAACTCTGTTATTGTTAAAAAAAGCAACCTCTTAACTGCTATATCCACCCAGCATATTAAGTTTTATTAGCATAAAACAAATTAGTAGGATCGCATGTAACATGGCACTTGCTTCATTACTGAGTCCACTAGAAAATGGGTTAGGCAAGTTGTGTAAATGCAACTGTAGAATTCCCAATTCCCAGCACCTCCTGATGGGGTTTAGAAAATCCCACTGATTCCTTTCCCCGATCTCTGAATCTGGGTACTCCATTGCAAGCAGCCCTCGACTTAAGGTCACAATTGAGCCCAACATTTCTGTTGCTAGGCAAGGCAGTCCTTAAGTGAGTTTTCCCCCTTTTATGACCTTACTTGGGGTTAAGTAAATCCTGCAGTTGGTAAGTGAAGCATTCAGTCATGAAGCAAATCCAGTTTCCCCATTGACTTTGATTATCGGAAGTCAAATAGGAAGGTTAACACATGCTGATTACATGTCCACGGGACAGCGCAACTGTCATAAGTACACGCCAGTTGCCAGGCATCCTAGTTTTGATCACATGACCACGGGGAGGATGCAATGGTCGCAAGTTTGAAGATAGCAATAGCCATGGCACTCAGATGTTATATACCGCTTCTCAGTCCTTTACTGCCCTCTCTAAGCGGTTCACAGAGTCAGCATATTGCCCCCCAACAGTCTGGGTCCTGATTTTATCAACCTCGGAAGGATGGAAGGCTGAGTCAACCTGGTCAAAACCAATCACCAGTCACTTTTTTCAGTGCTTTTTGTAACTTTGAACTGCTACTAAACAGACGGTTGTAAGTTGAGGGCTATCTGCATGCCATTTGTTAGATCCAAACGATACGTTGATAAGTGATGAAGGGGTTGCTTCCTCTAATCAATTCTGATCCCTAGTGATTGCGTGGAAGTCCTTGCAGTTTTCTTTGGCATATTGTTGAAGTGCTTTGCTGTTGCTTTCTTCAGGGAAGTTTTTTTATTTCCCAAACTAGAACTGAGCAAGATTGACAGGCCCAAAGAAACCCAGCTACCTGCCATGCTCAAGAGGAGACTGGAATCTGGTTTTCCTTGTTCCTAGCCCAGCATATTTCAACCACTGCACCCAACTGGCTTTCCCCTTGGACAAACTACATGAATCCACACCAAGATTAACATTAACCAAGCTTTGTATCTTGGGTGACTGCAGCTGCTAGGTCTTTTCTGACCTACTTTATCAAATTAGGTAAACCAATATAAGACAGATCCATAGGGAAGATATTTTTCAGCTGGGTTTCAACCACAGAAATTTCATCCTAGTTAACTTTGTTATTGTCAGTCTTCCCAGGTAGACCAGAAAGGAAACATGACCAGATAAACTAATTCTATTTTATTGTAAGGCTGCGTTAGCAGAATCTTGTAAGTCTGAAAGTACAAGTCTCCAGCCATCTCTTTTTTTACAGCCTGGTACGTTATGGAGATTCCTTTCTTGGTTTCTTTCTCTGTCCTTTATGCAGCTGTGGCATTCCTTCCTCTTAATCTGATCCTTCCCTATGTAGTTTTTCTTCCTCTGTCCCCCAAAGTCATTCCCACATGCCACTGCATTTATCTAAGATGGGGTGGAAGACACTCACAGGTAATTCTTCCCAGCAAAATGGTGTTTAAACCAAGAAAAGGGCTGTAGATTGGATTCATCCTCTAAAAAGATGCTTCAGAGAGCAAACTTGACACCTGTCTTTAGCATCCTGAAAACATCTGCATCATTTCCTGAGATCGCACAGCCGGTGCAGAGCCATCCTAGAAAACTGTGGCTGTTTTAAAGGGTTGCAGTCAGGTATTTCATTCACACTCTAAAGTACCTTTCGGAGATCAGAGCCAAAGCATTGCACATTCCTTGAGAAGAGGGCTTATTCAACATCTCAGGCATTGCGTGGCCATTCGCTGTAGAGCACACAAATGATTTATAGCCAGAGAAGAAGAGTTATCACATTAAACGTCTTCTCTGAGATTTTGATACTTGGCTTCCACTTACATTACCAACAAGTGGTGGATAAATCAAGAGGAAGAGTTTTTACTTTGAATGTGCTTGAGAAGAAATGTGCTATAACACTTCTAGGATTTGTTGCTAAAGCGGGGCTACATCAAGATTATAGTGCTGGTCTGTTCCCCTCACTTCCGCATCGTTGCTCGATCCATCTGACTTAACCTATTCCACCTGGGGACGAAGTACATATTGGCTTGACTTTAAAACATAAGGAGCTTTGGAAGAATTCATCTCTTGGGAACGATATTGTCTGGAAAATTGGATGAGAAATTAGGGGAAGGACGGTGTCTCCCCTTGACAACAGATTTGGGTAGTATATTCTGATTCAGACATTTATTTTATATGGCAGCCTCTGACATTTGGTGACGAATGCTTTTTGCCTCCCATAATTCAGGCAAAATAATTTTGTCACAAAGATTTATCACAGTTGCCCAAGGAGGTGCCGAAATCCTGCAGCTGCTGAGAGCTACAACTCGCCCGCTTTGTTCATTCAGAACATGAATGCTGAGCTATCGAAAGAGAATTCATGGCCATGGATAAAATGTTGAACCATCCTTTGGGATACCTGAATATTAATCTTAGTTAAGCCAGGAGGGTGTACACACTGTATAATGGGTAGCCCTTCGTCCCAGAGCTACGTATCAATCTCAGGTCTGTTTGGGTGGTTCTTGGGGACCACAAGTGCTGAGGATTGTGCTAAGGTGCCACCATTTCCTCCCATTCTGTGGTGGGATAACTATTCTATGTAACTATTCTAGAGAGAGGATCAGAACAGAATAGAACGATGGAGTTGGAAGGGACCTTCTAGAGTAGCCAGTGAAGGGAAGAGAAGGACCAGGGGAAACATGATAGCAGCGTTCCAATATTTGAGGGGCTGCTACAGAGAGGAAGGGGGCAAGCTATTTTCCAAGGCTCTGGAAGGCTAAACAAGGAATAATGGATGGGAACTGTCCTTTTTGCATCCATGTCTGCAATTATACTTCACATCTCTGACCTCTTTTGAGAGATGTTCCATTCTACAACTGCTGAATGTCTGATTTGGGAGCTGGGACTGAAGAAACATTAAACATGACCAGGTCTTCCAATGCCTGCTTACTTAGAAGATCACTGTAGTGTCTCTCGATTCTAACGTGGCAGTGGTTGTTGAACTAGCTCGATTTTACAAAGAGAAGGCTAAACCAAATTAATTACATCTGTGGAGAAGGATGTAAAGAAAATTTGCTATGGATTTCTGTGTCAGAAAGTCTGAGTGATTTTCCAAAACCGACCTCAGCATGGTGTAGACTGGAGCACTGAAAAGAATTCACTAGTAATGTCTGCCTTGTTTTGATCATACGTATACAGTGAGGCAGATGTTTGGGAAAAGAAACAAGATCTGAAAATCAGCATATATTTCTGAAAGTTCCACATGAAAAAGCATGCGTTACAAGTATGTATTACTGGCATTAAAAATTGGGCTGTGTTGTATTACAAACCAGGTATTTTAGGAAACTGCTGTATTTTGTGAATGGCAGATATATTTTTTTAGGTAGACATAAAACTACCTTCTGGAATCAAATGCAGCCTTCATAATGCAAATATTAAAAGAGAAGATTGGTACTTGTACATTATACAGCCATATTTCTAGATCAGCATGTCATCTAGAGTAAAATGCTTACTTTGGTCATTCAACACCTGATCTATGATCTGCTATCAACATATTTATTTTTCCCCAGACGTTTTAAATCTCTCCTTTCTTCTGTAAAGGTAACCACAATATTGTTTACAGCATTATTAGATGTATAAGCATTATAGGCTTAACTACACAATCCATAATGGAAGGGCTACCTACTGATTGATTGATTGATGGGTTTGGTTTGGTTTATATAGCTGCCCATCTTACATATGTCATTTTGGATGACTTACAAGATTAAAATACAAGCAATAGTCCCTGAAATTTTTTAAAAAAATCATGTAAGCATTAAAATATTAATACAGTAAAACCATGCGATATTATCAATGGGAAAGCACAAACAATTCAGGAATAAAGTAAGTATTTTATAAGCTCCACACCACCAATAACTGATGGCAGAGCTGTATTTTCAGGATTTTCTGGATAGTCAGCAAGGTTGGGGCCAATCTGACCTCAGGGGAATTGAGACCTGTAAGATTGGTCTCGGCCCTCCAGGATAAACCAAATTTGGAAGCCAAAAAGACGCACGAGGTAATATTAGTTTTATTATAAGATTATAATAACAGAATCTTATAAGTCTGAATGTTCTTCCCCTTTCTGCCCCCTTCCGTTCATGAGAACTAGGGGGGTTATATCCAAGATGCTTTCTTAAATTATATTCTAACATATTTCTTTTATCTGACCGTTGTCTTAATTGTGGCTCTTCTCCCTGTTCCTCAAGGTTATGGTTCACCCTGTGAGGAGATCCAGACAAGAAACACAGCCCAGAGTACCATACTATCTTTATTCTAAGGCTTAAGATTAACAGAATCTTGCAAGTGTGAAAGTACCCCTTCTCCTCCCTCCCTTTTACCCTCCTGCAAATGAGGGAAAGTCCTTTCTAATAACTTGTGCTTTCCTTCCTCCTTCAGGCTCAAATTTCATTTGTAAGATTGTTGTCTAGGCTGCAGCTCTTCTTCCTGTCTCCACATACCATTACAGTTCTTCCTTCCAATGACATTGGCTTCCGTTCCTTAGATCAGTAGAACTTTCCTGCCTGCCTCAAGAAGACGTAAAGCAGGAGTGTCAAACTCAAAACCCATGGGCCGGATCCAGCCTGCGGGGTGCTTACATCTGGCCCATGGGCCTACCCTGGAAACAACAAAGGACTGGCCTGTGGTACCTCTGCCAGCAAAAATTGAGCTTGATTTTGACTGGCAAAGTGCTCAGGCCCACAGGTGCCCCCAACACAAGTGACATTGAGCCAGCCATGCCCACCTGGGCCCCCGAGGTCAAACCACAACCATGATGCACCCCTCAATGGCCTCAATGAAATCGAGTTTGACACCCCTGACATAAAGCAATGATCTGGAAGCATGTGTGATGCCTGGGTTATGGGTTAACCCTGAATGACACCTTATGGGTTCAGCAAAGTAGACTGACACAACAGGTGATAGCCATCCCTCTCTAATTGCTGCAACCAGCTGGTCAGCACCATTCTAACCTCCAGATGTGTGAGATATTACATCCCATCCTTAATATATATAATATAATATATTTGATTTGATTTGATTTGATTTATACCCTGCCTCATTTCCCCGATCAAAGGGAACTCGAGGCGGCTGTGATGTGCAAACACATGCACGATTTATTCTTACTAACTTTATTCGGTGATTTACCACCACCACCCAAAAAAAAATGTGGTTGTCTGTTTGTATTTTAATTTACTTTAGCCAGAATAGCAGGTCTGTTCAACGCTGAAGCCACTTTCTCTAACAATTCTGTAGAGATCAGGATGGATTTGGAACCACATGCTGGTTGGGGATGTCGTGCTCCAGCTAACCCTGCCATAAGCCTTTTCCCGCTAATTTTATATGACTGTTGTTCCTAATGCTTTCTTTAAAAAAGAAGAAGTATTGAAACCCGTCATCTCTGCCAATTTATTTGACATATAATTGTTGACTGGCTCCTCAGCTCTCATTAAATGGAGGTGGGGGTGAGCGGGAGAAGAGCCAGGGAGAATATTCCCAAATAATGATGGATGTAGGAACTTCTAAGATAATCAAGGCGGAGGGCACCGTTCTCTTATCTCGTGCTGCGGTAATGACACACGCAGGGGCATCCTTCATCAGTCTGACTAATGATCTGGAATACACACACACACACACACACTTTTTTTGTATCTGGAGCTTTGAATCAGTTTTTGACTTCTGGCAACTGCCCAGGCCAGTGATGGCAAACCTTGCCCAAAGTACGCACATGTGCATTCGTGCACGCACAT
>JANHGC010003222.1:19227-33239 GCA_027560395.1 Boaedon fuliginosus | reverse complement strand
CCCCGCCCCTCCCAGGAGTCTCCATGCGGCCCATTTTGGATCCCAGGTAAGTGCACGGCCCACATGGAGGCATGGGAAGGGCAAAAAATGGGCCTCCCGGAAGTTCCTGAAGAGGCCGTTTTCACCCTCCCAGAGGCTCCAGGAAAGCCTCCGGAGCCCGGGTAAGGCAAAAAGACCCTCCCCGCCCCGACTAGGCCACGCCCACCATGGCCACACCCTCTCAGCAACCGGGCAGAGAAACCCTTGCTAAACGTTTTGCAGCCCACCCCTGCCTATGTTTATTTTTTTTTTAATATAACAGGTTATTCAAATTACCTCTTTATGAGATCTACATTCTTCTGTTTTAGATTCTCTGTTTTGAGATTTAGATGAAGGTAATGTCTTTTCTTTAATAACTTTGTCTTCAGCAAGTACTTTCTGAACAGCTTCATCACTGGAAAGCTACATAAAGGAAATTCACATTAAACTAATAGAATACATGTAACTCTCTGCGCTGGAACACAAACAAGCACCCCAGATCCTCATTTTCTGGCCTCCCTGCACTTGCACACACCCAAGGCTTTTTGCCCAGCCTTCTTGCTTGCACATTCACACACCCTATGCTCCTTTTCCTCAGTCTCTCTGCACACCATACGCACAACTGCACTCTTTTTTTTGCTTCCCTGTGGTCATATACATCCATACACCACATGCCCTCTTACCCTGACTGCCCTGCACTTGCACACATCCCACATCCCCAATTTCCCATTGCTCGCTTGCACAGACATGTATCCCACATTTTTGCTCAGCATCTCACATGCCACACTTTCCCCCTGCATTCACATTTTCCTGACCTTTCTGAGCTTGTACCACATTACAACACCTCCTCCCCAACTCATATGTGGAAGACTGGGTCTTCCAGGAATTCCCTCACTTCCCTATGGCATCTCCACATTCTTTACCTGGGATCCTTTCACTTTCGAACCTGCACACCTGAAATTACAACTAGGGCTGCCTGGACTGCCATTGCTATGATCACATGACATCATGCTTTATAACCACATCACTTATAGTGGCAGCAATTCTAGTCCTAACTGCAGTTACAACTCAAGGTATACAAAATCTTGAAAAGTGTTAAAGCACCAAATGGCTGAAAAGCATATATTCCCTCCTATCTTCAAAAAAAAGAAAAAGAAAAAAAATGTAGGTAAAGAAAACTTTATCTAAACACCTTGGCGGAATAATTTTATCTCTTTATAATGAGGTAAAATTTGTAGCTGATTGTATGAATGCTGTAGACATAATACATCCTGATTTCGGCTAAGCATTTGATAAGGTACCTATGAGGCAAGCTAATTAGCAGCCTATGGGCTGGAGGCTTGGAAAATTGTATCAGATTTCTCATTGGAGAATTCTTTTGAAGAGGGCATTGCAGTTAACAATCCTAGATCCTCAAATTAATGTTTTTCTTAATACTTTGGATAAATACATGAAGGGAATGTTTATCAGGTGTGTAGATAATAGAAAATTCAGCGGATAAGGATTCAGAATAAGGGGGGGGGGGGATGAAAACAATTCCAAAGGAGAAACAGGCTAGAATTCCACACAGACAAAACATTTTCTTGCTTAAATCAAATACATCAATATAAGGTGGGGATAGGAGTGGAATGCATACATTCGCAATAACTTTTATGGAAAAGATCTTGGAATAATCATTGACTACAAACTGTGCATGAACCAGAAGCGTGTTATGACTGCAAAGGGCGTCATGGTCTGCCTCTCCTCTCCGCTCAAGAAAGCAGAACTCTTGAAACAATTCACAGTTCAAAAGGCATCTTTCATTGAAAGGAAAGGGATTGCAAGACAAAAGAAGCAGGATCTGAGGTTTCCCCGTGCAATTCAGTTAGGATAAAGCAGTTAGAAACCCCTCCCCTCAGTCCAATGTCGAATAAGCCAATCCACAGGTGTGAAGTTGTTTTGAAAATTGCAGGCTGAGAAAGTGATAAGAAGCTGTTCCCAGGCATCTCCTGCTGGAGGCTTTGGAACTGAGACAAAACAGATGGCCCACCCTCTTACATTCCCAAGAAGGTAAATCAAAGTACAGGATATATAGACATCAGGAAAAAGGCTATACATTTTATGTATTTATTTATTTATTTTATTGGATTTATATGCCGCCCTTCTCCCGAAAGACTCAGGGCTACTCACAGTAAAAACAATACTGTACAAAATTTAAAATCCTATTAAATTTCATTAAATCCAATAAATACTTTAAAAGCGGGAAAACAAGTTTAAAATTGGGATCAAATTAAGCAATATTAAAACTGACGGTGGACTCATCCTAGACCTGCTCGTTGGAAAAGGCAGGTCTTCAGGGCATGGCGGAAGGATTGAAGGTCGGGAATTATCCGAAGCTCCGGGGGCAGACCATTCCAGAGGGTAGGTGCTCCCATAGAGAAGGCTCTCCCATTGGGGGCCACCAGCTGACATTGACTGGCCGAAGGCACCCTGAGGAGGCCCACTATGGGACCAAACCGGGCGATGGGAGGCCGTCAGTGGCAGCAGGTGGTCTCGCAGATACTCTGGTCCTAAGCGATGTAGGGCTTTAAAGGTCATTTCCAGCACCTTGAACTGTACCCGGAAGACAACCGGAAGACAATGCAGACCGCACAGGAGTGGTGTTACATGGGAGTACCGAGGTTCCGTCATGACAACCCGCGCAGCCGCATTTTGCACCAGTTGAAGTCTCCGAGTGCTCCTCAAGGGCAGCCCCATGCAGAGAGCATCTTGAAGGAATGCACACCCACTATACAAGCTACTTTCTGTAGCTATCAACAGATACAAGGTTGCCCACATCTGACTTGAACACTGTACACCACTAAAGTCTATCTTTTTTTTCCAATCATATTAAACCAAAGTAGTCCAAAGCAACACAGACTCTCCAGAACAGTTTTATCAATAGTTCACCTCTTGCTAAATATCCCCAAATCCAATATTGACTGGCGGTCATACAACAGAATTACAATTTCACCATTTTGTCACGATTCCCATAGTATCACTCAAACCGGATGGCACTTTCATCTCAAAACCCCCAACACTCTTGAGAACCAAAGCAACCACAGCCAAGCAAGGCGCTTTGGGGAAAAAAATCTTTTGGAATTTTTGATTACTATAGAAAGATGGAATATAATAAAAATAATACAAGTCATTATTTCAATGAGAGGATGTGATGGTTCCAGTGAGAAGATAACAGCATTCCATGCGCCTCGGCATATAGTCATGATGGCCACAAGTGTCTCTGGACAGCACAGGGATGAGCACTGCTCCCTACAATCAGACACGACTGGACAGGGGAAAAGTTTACTTTTTTAAATTATTGAGCCGTGGTGGCGCAATGGTTAGAATGCAGTACTGCAGGCTACTTCTGCTATTGCTGGCTACATTTGGCAGTTCAATTCTCACTGGCTCAAGATTGACTCAGCCTTCCATGCTTCTGAGGTGGGTAAAATGAGGACTCAGATTGTTGGGGGCAATATGCGGACTCTAAATCGCTTAGAGAGGGCTGTAAAACACTGTGAAATGGTATATAAGTCTAAGTGCTATTGCTATTTCAATACTCATACTAATATAGTTCACAGAACCTGATAAATTGTACATATACATTGTTTATTTATTCCTAGTATTTTGATATGGCTACTGCTCCTGTCTAAGCAGTTTACCAATTTGAATCAAATACAGATAGTCTTTGACTTACAGCCATACAGTAAAAGCTACTACAGTATTCAAAGCTACAACAGGATTGAAAGAGAGTCTTACAATCTGTCCTCGCACTTATGACCTTCACAGCATTCCCCACAGCAACTTGGTCAAAACCAAAATGGTTGCAGCATCCTGGGGTCATGTGACATTTGTGACCTTCCCAGCCAGCTTCTGACAAACGAAGTCAATGCGGGAAGCCAGATTTGCTTAAAACTGCATGATTCACTCCCGCCCCGCAATGGTGGCACCTTGCTTTGCTTCAGCTGCTCTCAAGAGTGTTGGGATTTTGAGATGAAAGTGCCATCCGGTTTGTAATACTAAACTCTTATATGACCGACAGTCCATATTGGATCTGGAGACATTTACCAAGAGAGGAACTGTTGATAAAGTTCTTCTGGAGAGTCTGCGTTGCTTCAGACTGCTTCAGTTGAAGGTGTCAGCAGCGGAAGTGTCAGTGGGCTGTGTGGAGGGTGTGTGGTTGGCTCCAATCTCTGGATGAAGAGAGGAAGTAGCTGGAGGTAGAGTTGGTGTTGTGCTCAGCGTTTTGGGCAGCATGTCTTTGCAGCATGGAAGTGTCCCACCAGGGCTGGCCATCTTCAAAGGAGGAGGCAGTGTGATCGAAAGAGGAAAAGAGGCAAACATAGAGGGCTAACAACTAGGCTAAAGGCTAATCTATATACAGTGTCACTACCAACTATTTTGTATGCTAATGTTCACTCCTTAGGTTCTAAAATGGATTACGCGAAGTTAGATTTAATAACAAACCAGGAGGTGAGAAACTGCTGTGTCATCATTGCAACGGAAATGTGATTAAAGCATTCTGTCCTGGATAATGCTGTCAGCTTGGGTGGATTTTTAACATTTCAGCTGGACCAGAGTTTTGCTCTCAGTGGCAAATCTTGAGGAGGAGGTGTCTACTTTTATATAAATGACAGGTGGTTTAGTAATGCCAAAGTGGTCTCAAGTCTGTGCTCCTCTGATGTGGAGCTTTTGACTTTTAAATCTAGTCCCTAGAGAATTTAATGTTATTATTATTACATCTGTATTCTGCAAACACAAATGAGGCCCTGCAAATTATTGCACCTCCTTCTGCAAACACAAATGAGGCCCTGCATATCTCTATCATACCATCAGTGACTTACAAACTACTTACTCAAATAGTGCTTTTATTGTAGTGGGGGATTTTAATCAGGTTGATTTGAAAGCAACTCTCCCCCATTTCCATCAATATGTGAACTTTGCAACCAAAGGTGGGAATACATTGGATCTTGCTTATTCTAACATCAAGGATGCAATCAAAGCTATCCCCCACCCTCACCTTGGTTCTTCTGACCATCTCTCTGTGTTGCTTATCCCAGTATATAAGCCTCTATTACTTAGAGAGAAACCTACTTTGAAGCAGTGATAGTTTGGGTGGAGGGACTATAGAAACATTACAAGATTACTTTGAGTGCACGGATTGGGACATGTTTAAAGAAGCTGCTATAGTTAGCCAACATATTAATGTAAAAGGGTATGCCACCACTGTGTCTGCATATATTCAGAAGTGCATTGAGGATGTCGGTGCCTTTAAAAACATTGTGGTATAGGTTAAAAAACCATGGATGGCACATGAGATTTACAACATGTTGAAAGCACAGAATGTAGCTTTTAAATCTGGAGATATGCTGGTGCTTGGAACAGCCAGAGCCAATTTGAAATGTGCCATTAAAACAGCAAAGCAAGTCCACTGTCAGAAAGTTCAGCACTTTTTTAGGACCCTATGAACACCAGGTGTATGTGGCAAGGCATCCAGGACATTACAGACTATAAGGAGGCTCCATCGTGCTGCAAGGGCAACATGGACATTTTAAATGAGCTGAACACATTTTTTTTTTAGATTTAAGGCATCAAATAGCATCCCTTTGAGGAAAGCTGTGCCCCATTCTGATAGGAAAGTGCTTAGCTTTGATGTTACCTTTATCTGGAGGACATTGTGAAAAATTAACATTCGGAAAGCAGCAAGCCCACATATCTCTGGGTGTCTTCTTAGGGAGTGTGCAGTTGAGTTGGCTTGTGTTCTTATAGATATTTTCAATCTTTCATTACAGAAGGCAGTAGTCCCATCATGTTTTAAGATTGCCATCATTTTCCCAGTGCCAAAAAAGTCTTCAATCACAGGTCTTAACGATTATTGTCTGGTTGCACTCTAATCCATGTGCAGGTCTTTCTATCTTGTCTTGTAATGCCAAGCATGTATCTTTCCATGGCTTTTTGTGTCATTCTTAGCTTTTGTATCAATTGTGAGATTAGTATCCATGTTTCACTGGCATATGTTGGAGTATCGAAAACACTGATCGAAAAACTTTTCTCTTCAGGCATAGGTGAAAGTTGTTTTTAAAAATTATGCTTAACTTGCCAAATGCTTGCCAACCACATTTAACACACCATTCAATTTCCTTTATTGTATCACCTTCCATTGAGATTCATTGTTCAAGATATTTGTAGTGGTCTACTTAATATGTCTAGTTCTTCTCTAGATATATATATATATATTTCTTTCTTTGGGGGATTTATTAAACATAACTTGACTTTTTTTATGTTTATTTTTTAGCCAAACGGCTCTCCTACTTTGTGCATCTTTTGTATGTGTCTTTGTAGTTTTCTGGGTCTTGTGAGAAGAGAACAACATCAAATGCAAATCTTAAGTGATTTAAATAGGTGCCATTCATTTTTATTTCATCTTGTGCCCAGACTAGTTTGTGCAATACTTCTTTAAGGCAGGCTGAGGAAAGGATAGGTGATATTGTATTACCTTGACAGGGGAAGAGAAGCAGGGTATAAATCTAAATAAATAAATAAATATATATACCTTGTTCTATGTTGATTTCCACTTTAAGATCATTAAGGCAAATTATTGCCATTGTTTTTTCATATATTGATTGTAGTAAGTTTATGTGAGCAGTATCTACGCCTTTCTTGAGCAATGCATTAATTATTGCTTGCTGAAATAATGAGTCAAACATCTTTTCATCATCAATGAAAGCCAAGCCCAAAGGCATGGTATACTCATGCCTTTCAATGACTTGCTAAGTAACTTGGAGGTGATCCACTGTGCTAGGCCACTTCTGAACCCTGCCTGCTCCTTTGGCTGTGCATCGTTTAATGTTCTCAATATTCTTTCTGCTATTATCTTAGTGAAAACCTTGTAGATGACTGAAAGAAGGCTTATTGGGCAATACTTCTTTAAATCACCTTGGGCATATATTTTTGGACCCCCCCAAAAAATAAAACCTGGCCTTATTTTCGGGAAATATGGTGTGTGTGCATGTATCAGTATGGGGATAGATAGATAGATAGATAGATAGATAGATAGATAGATAGATAGATAGATAGATAGATAGATAGATAGATAGATATAGACAGGCGGATTTCTTTTGAGAGCAGGTATTAGAATTTTTAATGTGTGCCAGAGTGTTCACAGAAAAAAATGACAATAAAGGTTATCTTATTATCATTTTTGATCCTTCAAATAAAATCCACATTCTATTGGTTGAATTATTTCCATGCTGCATTGTAGACAATCATCTTACATGCTGGTATACCTCTATCAAATGGTGAATTTCAAAGGAAAAACACTGGATAAAGAGAGAGAAGCTTAATTCTCCCCCGCAACACTCATTTCAGCTTTTCTCTTGAGTCCAATCTTTCCCTTGAAACCACCTCTCTTTCAGCTGGTCTTTGAAATTGAATTTCAAATTCAGTTAAGATAATATTTCACAAATTAATACTAATGCTTACCTTATTGAGACAGCATTTAGCAATTGCTTGGAGAAATTCATTTGTTTTTTCAGGTTCATATCCTGCAACAACACGTGCAGGTTTCACTGCCAAATGTTCTCCTGTCACCAGGATGACCACATCAATTGCCTTCTGAAGAAAGAGGATTTTTCCTTCTTTATCCTGAATAAAACCATATAGTGTTAAACAAAATCTAGTTTTCAATGTAAATTGTGATACTATTTTTTTTTATTTATAAATTTTAATTTATAAAATAGCATTTTGGCACAATTCTGACATTGTATTAAATGATACTTAATGGAATTGCATCTATAAAATATTTTATACATTAAAAAATTATGAGTGCATACATACCTTAACATTATCAGATTTCATCTCTGCTTCCGTATACAATCCTTTCATGAAACCAGTTGATTTAATTACCTTTAAAGCAATAATTTTAATGTTATTATGGTACTAGCTCTCAAATGCATATACTTTTTGTACAACTTGACAAGATAAAATGCAAATACATCTGCATAACATAACACTTAAAAGCATCTGAATCTTGAAACAAGTAATTGTGCTGATTTTTGCAGACACGTTTAATTATGATATTGTTTTTCTGAAATAATTCTGATAGATGCTACACAATGTAACTTTATTTAATGGGATCTTTCTAAAGTATAAAAAATAATTTGCACAGGTTCAAATAACTGTAGAGATAAAAACATTAATCCACAATAAATACTACTGTCAGCCATGAAGCTGACCTGACTGAAGCCATCTTGGAGCTTCAGTCTTGCCACACTGGAGCTGAGAGATAGAGAAGTGGAATTTGAGATAGCTGGGATTTTGTAGCCAAAATAAAATACTTTCTCATGGAAACCAAGAACATTCCCACACCTGGTCGGAGGAAGGAGGAGTTATGTCATCAGGCAACCAGACAGTGCCTTGATTGGACCATGGGACTGATAGTTTGGAGAGGGGGGAAAACTTTTAATTAGGTGAAAACCATGGGAACATTCAAAGTTGGTTTTCACCAGATCTGTGCCAATATGATATATCCAATAAAGCTATTATTTGAGGAATCTAACTGCCTCGGGGCTTTTCTTGCTGTGGGTCTATTATTTGGAACCTCTGACAAGTTCTCTAGGACTCTCATATTACATTTAGGATATAATTTGCATCCATAGTTTAATAAAGTTCTCCTTATAATATTGAAACTACTGTTCTCCGGGAATATATGTGGGACAATATGATGATGGGCAATGGACGTTTCCATAGAATTGGGAGGATTTATAAATTTTATTTTTAGCATATAAAACTTCTGAATCCATGGCTAATATTGGAATACTAACTAGTTTAGAAACAGTTCTCTTCAATAAATTAAAAGGGTTCTTATCCAGTAAAATGGGTTAATAAAACACAGGTAGTCCTTGACTTGCAACCACTGACTTATGACCGTTTTTCACATTTACAATCGTTGCAGCATCCCCATAGCCACATGATCAAAATTTGGCAACTGGCATGTATTTATGATGGTTGTAGTCAGGTGACCTTTTGCAACCTTCTAAAGAGCGAAGTCAATGGGGAAGCCAGATTCATTAACAACCATGATATTAACAACTGCAGTGATTGCACTTAACTCCACTTAACATCTGTGGCAGGAAAGATAGTAAAATGGGGCAAAATTCACTTAACAACTGTTTTCCTTAGCAATGGAAATTATGGGCTCAATTGTGGTTGTAAAGTGAGGACTACCTGTAACCAAAACTAGAGCAGGGATCGCCAATTGGTTATAGTAATATTGAGGATCATTTCTAATGCTTGTGATGTCTCACAGTACATAGGTCTACCAGGTTCTGTAAATAAATAAGTACAATTGCCAGCAGATGGGAAAATCTGTGTAAGCACAGACTGAAGCTAGTGAAAGAGTCCCATTAGCAACTTTCTCCCATTTCAAGGGTAGTTCTCAATGTTCCCCAAATCTACTTCAGAACATAGAATACAGAATCACAGGGCTGGAAAGGACTTCACGGGTCTTGTAGTCCAACTCCCTGCTGAATTATTGGAAGTTTCAACAGGAACTAAAATAACTCGCCCCTCTGGCACAATTCTATTCAGGGAACACTTGTGTTGTAGAACAAATTGCCGCCTCGAGTTCCCCTGGAAGGGGTGAAGAGAGGCGGGATACAAATCCAATAAATAAATAAATAAAATTACAAACCAGTAAACTTAGGCCAATAATATTCCCTGCAATAACTACTGGCTATTTTTGAGAAAAATTTTTTGATTGCCATTCTTGGATAGGGTGGCTCTGTAGAGCAGCTTTATAAAACAACCCAGCCAAACACTAGCTGATTTAAATAGAAAAATAAAACTTATCTTCTAAAATGATTAAATACAAATAAATAAAGATAGTCCTTGACTTACAATCATTCATTTAGCCACCGTTTGAAGTTACAATAGCACTGAAAAATGTGAGTTACAACCAGTCCTTGCCCTTGCAACTGTCACAACATCTACATCAGGGATGTCAAACTCATGGACCATGGGCCAGCTGCATCATGCGCTGACCAAGCCTGTTTTAGCAAAGGAGGGAAAAGTCACAATACATCACTTGATGATGTGACGCCATGAGTTTGATACCCCTGATCTATAGGGTCATGTGATCAAAATTTGGTTGCTTGGCAACTGGGAATTCTGGTCCCAATTGTGGTCATGTATCAAGGGCTATCTGTGTGCTCCTTTCATTTGTGAAAAATGTCAAAAGGGAAGATGGTTGCAAAGAGGACTTCCTGTAAGAGAAATCATGCTAGTCTTTTGCAGCCAACCAAGGAAGAAAGTTTGATTCTAACTTGTAAGACTAACAAAGAAAAAGATTTAAGCTGGGACAATCAGAGACAACTGCTTTCCTCCTTGATTCCTGGGGCTTAAATGACACCTTGCATTAAACAAGTACTCATAAGTAATTTCAATCAAATAAGACTATTCCTATAATAAATGTTCCAAAGACATTTTCCCATTACATAAAGGATATACAAATATATATTAATCCATTCTAACATCTTATCAAAAAGTGAGGTGACTTGCAGAGGATACTCATGCTGTAAAACATTAGAAGTGCAACATTCATGTATTGGTTTATTGGTGTATTGGTTTAGTGTAGTTTTAATGTATTAGTTAAGGCACAGTTGGCTAAATTAATCATATAAAAACAAGTTATGTTCTATTTAAAAACTATAATGGCTTGGTACTCATAAGAAAAACTCTAAGCAATTACCACAGCAACAGCAGACGGAAGTAAAGTTTTCTCAGGGCAGGATCCTCCAGGGGATCCTTTGACACAAATCCTGTTCCAATGAATGGGAGCAGTGGAAGAACGTAAGTTTGCCAACATGTTTTCTTTCCTCAAGAAGATGCCAATTTTGTACCTTGAAGCAGAATAATTTCTTTCTATGGGCCTATAAATAGAGGAGTGGGACTTCCTGAAACTGAATGGATTGAATGGAACCTCAGTTTGCTGTTCATACCTGCCTTCTATGGGACAAACTAAAGATCTTGAGTTTCTGGGAACAACGCAGTTGAGGTGCTTTACCTGAACAACGATTCACGTAACATAAGCTAAACTGTGGTTCCTTCACCTGTACTATGTTAATACTACTTACGGACTGCTTTACAAAGTTGTCAGAGACAATTTCACCAATCTGGCACTCTGCACATGAGCAGTGTAACTCTGAGGACTTCAGGGCGACATCTGGAAGGCAGCAGACTGGGAAAGGCAGTTTATTTATTTATTTCGATTTATACCCCGCTTCTCTTCCCCGGTCAGGGGGAACTCGAAGCGGCTCGAGGAGGCAGTTGACTGACTTAATAAGTGTAGAATTTAAAGAAGCAGCTGAAATTGCAAGGGGTCCGGTATGTGCTTCCCTGAGCCATTAGAACTGCAATGTCACTGGGGAAAAGTGGGGTACTCACCCCCCACTAGCCAAGGGATAGAGACACATATAAAGTGATGGAATAGTCTGTAAAGCCCTCCATCATAAGCTGCCCTTACCTCTGAAAAGCCCAAGCAAGCGCGTTACCTATAGATTAAATTGAGGAAGGGCAAAGAAGGTAATTTATTCATTGTACCCCTAAAGTGGCACCCAGGTCATGCTCACTGCGGGATGGATTATAAATGACAGACTAATGGGGTAGCGCTATAAAAATTAAATAACGAAAATCATCATGAGGGCAACGTTATGATACTCGTAACTGCAGGCACAATGTGTATGAATACGATGCCTTATAGGCTGAAAGCAGGATGTAGTAGAGAGAGCATAAAACTCAGAAATATAAAGTGTTGCGTTTACACCAGCTCGGACAGCGCCTCCACCCGGCCCGCTGCCATTTACTTCGACTTTTCTCGTGATCCTTCACCGTCCGCTTGAAAAACTTCAGAGAGCAGAACGGGAGAAGTTTTCTTTCCAGCGACCTCTAGGAGGCGCTGCTAACATGCAGGGCAGGCGGGCAAGACTCCGAGTTAAATCTGCCTCCGTGCGTTTCCTTCGCTTGCTTAGCCCCTCCACCTATCAAGCTAAAACAAGCTTCGCTCTTTTGCTTTCGATTTTTTTTTTTGGGGGGGGCACGTTCCAGGCCCTGCTTCCTCGCACCCCCACTCCAAAATGTGCCGATTTCCAGGTGTCCCATTCTTCCGTCCCTTTAAGGCAGGCAATGTGAGGATCCAACAAGTTGCAACATCGGATGGCTCTTCCCCATTCAGTGTACCCGGTCCCGGGGCCATCGTATCTGGGTTGTATTAATCCGGACGGCCACCAGATGACAGCAGACGGTTCGGATTTTGGCAACCCAGACACCTTAGCTCCACTCACGCCTGTCTGAGCGTTTGAGTTTGGGGGCAGTTAATAATGATAAACGTGTATGTGACTGCATGTGACAGATACATAAATGTATACAAATGAAGGTGCTCCATGACCATTGGTCCTGCAGGCTCCTTGACCAACTACAGTGATAGGCATTTTGCTTTTAAGCAGTGACAATCAGCACTAATACAAGGTGGGCTTTTTTGGGCAATATTTACTGCAGTCCCTGCCCATGTGTTGCCTCACTCAGAGTTTTGAGATCACTTTATCTCTGTCTTATTGGTGGGGTGAGGACCATGTCCTAGCTTCACTCTTAGCTTTACAACACTTTTTATAGACATATTCCGGACTAAAGAGGCAGATTTGGAGATTACAGCCCCCATTGGGGGTGGGGGGAGAATGCAGCTGGTCTGCTGGAGGAATCCTACAAACTCTAAGACTTGGTTTTGGAAACCAAGGCTTGTTGCGTGAAAGATACATCCAGGAAACCTGTGTGTGCATTGCTTTTATGAAGTTGGTACATTTGCAGGATGTGGGAGTTTAGATCAGCGATCCATTGATCTCTTGATTCATCATTTGGGACAGAAGCGGCATCTTTATTGTAGCACCAGAACAAGGGGTTGTTTATTCTTTCCAACAGAGTTTTAGCCAGATGCTCCCCAAATCCTGACATGAAAGCAACAATGAGCCCAATGCTTTGTGCCCCCAGCATCTGCCCCAGAGGGGGACATTATCTTGGTAGTATTGCACGTGTCCAATTCCCCCTTCCAATTAAGCCCGTTACGAGTGGGTGTCATGTGGTAGCAAGTGCTAGAAGTAATTATGCATTAAGTGGAAAAGTGCTTCTTTTTTACTTCTTCA
The DNA here is from genome assembly GCA_027560395.1 of Boaedon fuliginosus. Taxonomy (NCBI): domain Eukaryota; kingdom Metazoa; phylum Chordata; class Lepidosauria; order Squamata; family Lamprophiidae; genus Boaedon; species Boaedon fuliginosus. The sequence continues at coordinate 20,013 of JANHGC010003222.1, read as the reverse complement.
ATGTGCTGTCCCAAATGTCATTGGCTGGATCTTAAAAGTCTGACTTAAGGAGGGGAGAGACAAAAAATCCCCACCCCACCTCTCTATCCCTTTTTTATGCTGCTTTCAAAATGTGGTCCCCATTCTCCTATTGTCTCTTTCCTGGGCTAATTAGGAGCTGAGTGTTTTTGTTTTTCCTCATTTCAGGAAAGAGGCTTCCCCACCGTTATCATCTATATTAACACCTTCTTTCTTTTTTACATGTTACTTAGATCTTGTTTTACTTAGATCTTCCTTTGAGGAATGTTTCTGCAGTTCAAACTCCGCTGAGGATGCATGCCAAGCAGGCAGTTCTGTGCAGGCATCACTGACTTTGCATAGATTTCTCTGCATAGATTTCTCCTCCATCCCGCCCCTCCCCCAGCTAGCAGCTTCTAATTGACTTTACCACTTGAACCACAGAAATGATTGTTCTTTGTTTCACTGGTCCCTGCTGCCTTCAACGCTTGAAACAGCTCAGTGGCAAAGCAGCAAATTTATCACAAATCGTTTTGGGTTTATTTGCACTCAGTAAAATGCCCAGTCAAAATCGGAATTAATAAAGTCTTTTGGAAGAAGGAAGGTGCTTCTGTTGGTCTCTTTAAAGGATTCTTGTCTCAGCTGCAGTGGCGTAGCGTGGGCTTTCGTCGCCTGGGGCCGACCGGAAATTTGCCGCCCCCCTATTTAGTTATTAAAAAAAATAGACAAAATAAAAAAAGCAGCATTAAATTTTTTTATTGATTAAAAATTTACTTTTCGTCACCTGCC
>JANHGC010003220.1:83983-94595 GCA_027560395.1 Boaedon fuliginosus | reverse complement strand
TATCCTATCCTATCCTATCCTATCCTATCCTATCCTATCCTATCCTATCCTATCCTATCCTATTCTATTCTATTCTAAAACAAAGCAATGGATCATAGAAGAAATCAACTCAGAGTTCACACTGGAAACACAAATGTTCAGGCTCAAATTACCCTACTTTGGACACATTATGGGAAGCTTTCTAAAGGAGGTCCTGATGCTGGGAAAGATGGGAAGAGAAAGAAGAGGAGAACCAGCAGTAATGAACCATGGCGATTGTTGGAAGACATGGAAGAAGAAGTTAAAGGATAGATCATCATGGAAAAAAATATGAAAATCTATGTGCTTGCTAGGAATTGAAAATGATGTTGGTGCATAATCAATCAAAACATATAAAGTATGCATTAATATTTAAGATAACCTTTTGGGTGACATAAAACACCAGTTTTTGAAAAGTTGGATTGTTAGGCTATGGATTCTATACTGACAGCACATCTTGGAAATGATTATCCATGGCAGTGTTTCACAACATTGGCATGTTTAAAATACATGCTGGCTGGGGAATTCTGGGAGTTGAAGTCCAGGCATCTTAAATTCCCATGGTTTCAAGGTGGAATATTTTCCAGAAATACTAGGAATTGCACTGGCACAGAGCATATGTTCTTTCTGAGCCTTGAAACTCAGAATTGAAAATCTCGAACAGAGATGGACAAAAAGGCAAAAAGATGCCAACTTAAACTACGCACGAAAAAGTTTATTTTAAGTCCACCTACAAAAACTGTTGCTATTTTGCAATAGCAAAGAATATAATTTGTTGTTGTAGGAATAGCAGCCATTCCTGGGTTTTATCTGTAAGGTTGTTTTGCTTGCTGTTTTTTCTTGGAATTTTTCCCTCTTCTTAATTTTGTGGAATAAGATACCAGGCAGACATCACTTTTAATAAAAGTCTACAATGTGTTTGCATTCCTTAGATCTTCCTTCTTAATATAATATTGGCAGAGTCCTATCAACATTCTGGGAATACATTGGCAATGCATCTGTTGGCATTAGCATTAAAATAATATTGCTCAGAAAAGAGTTGTGTTTAGCAGAGGATTAACAGAGATTAACATAACTTTTTGCTGTAGATTCTTCTCTTTTTGGCTACCAGTATTCATTCTCCTCCTGTTCTCTTTAGACAGCAATGTATGTTACTTAGAAATAAACCACATTTCATTCTGTGAGGTATTCTCCCTGAGAAATGTTCCTAGAATTGAAGATGTTACCCATAAAAGTATGCTACAAAAATGTGTTACAACACTGCAATTTTTGTCTCTGCAAAAGTTCTCCATTAGGCAATTCTCAAAGGCTATTCCTCAAGAATAAGTGGGTCCAAGACTTTTCTGGAAATACTTTAACCATTAAGTCTTTAATACTGTGAAATTTGAAATGAAAAAAAAAGCCCCATTTTCCTCAACATCAGTAACTGAGTAGACCAAATTTGAGTGGTCTCAGATGCCAAGTTAAAAGACATGAGACACAAGTGTTTGGGGGAAAATTCAGATAAAATATAAATGGATGAAAATATATGAAGACCTGGCATTGTCGGAGGGCCTGGAATTGACATGCCGTCCCCCACCTCTGAAGATTGTTGAATGTTGTATGAATGGTTGGATGGTTGAGTTGGATTTTAAATTGTAATTTACTGTTTTTAATTGTTGTTAGCTGCCTCAAGTTCCCCTTGACTGGGGAAATGAGGCGGGGTATAAATTGAATAAAATAAATAAATAAATAAATAAATATCTGAAAATTATGACATTTAACATTTACTGTACCATCATTGTCAGCATCATCATTTTGGTTGGCCTGTTATTTTTTTAACCTGTCATTTACTTCCTTTTCATTTATTTTAGGATATACTATGTAGTATGCCCTGCCTTTCAGAAGGACAAATTTAATGGATTCATTATTTTCTCATTGCAATCCAATTCCAGAATTAAAGGTAGCAGATGGCCTCTGCAATTGTAGGATGTATTTCTGTGTCACAGAAACCATGTATGGATGAAAAAGATGAAGGGGATCTGAGATCTCATTCTGAGACTTCAGTCAGAAAGAGAAAACCAAAGTGTTCTCCTAGTGCTTCTACAAGCAGCTGCACTTTTGGTAAGAAAGGTGGTTTTATCTTTGAAGTTCCTGTTATAGAAATGTTTACTTGCAGTATTTATTCATACATATAATCAGACTATTGCAACATGAAGTAAAGATGAATCAGACATATCTCTGTATGCAAAAGGAATTTAGTTCATTCATTCATCCATTCATTTCATTCATTCATTCATTCACATTTCTACACCACCCATCTCTTAAGTGACTCTGGGTGGCTTACAATAAAAGCTATTTGATTTATATTCTTTTCTTGTAGCATGAAAGGATATTTTTTTCTTTCTCTAGAATTTACAGTGTCTTTGGAAAGCACACAAAGATACTGTTCTTTTTTTTTTTTTAGGATTCCAAACTGAGAAGAGAAGTCAAATGAAGATCATCTTCAAGTTGCTTTGTAACATTTAATATGTTATAAGAGCATATAAACATTTAAAATCAAGACAAACAGGAAGGGAAAAAATCATTTCCCAAAATATCCAATAATAATAATAAGGCTGAGGATGTGGTAGTGCAGTGGCTTAATGATACTGGATCTGCTGGCCAGAAATGGTCTGCACTCCAGCAGTTTGAGCCTGGCTCTGTGAGATCGGGTGAGGTCCCATTGCTTGCTCCTCAGCTGCTGCCCACCCAGCAATCTGAAAGCATGTAATATCACAAGTAGATAAATGGGTACCACTTGGGTGGGAAAAACCTAGCTGCATTTGTGTGTGTGTGGAGGGTGGAAACTTGTTTTGGACCTAGCTTAATGCAAGGCAAGGCAACACACGGCAAGGTGAGATGTAGATGATTGGAGGAGCCTGGAAGAGCCAGCAATACGAGTGCCACTAGTCAGCTGGTGTAAACTGACAACAGTGCACCAAGGATAGGCACCTAAGTGCTGAGCAGAATAAACTAGAATAAATTAAGGTAATTTAGACTGTCAGGACTGCACAGTATCTAGCATTGGTAGATTTTCCTGACATTGTAAGTCATATATTAAATAAATAATTAATAATGCTGAGGAAAGATATTATATGAGATATCTCCCAAACTTTATTTTGTCTGAGAAGTGAATACCGACTAAAAAAGAAGATTTTGACTTAAAATGTGGCTGGTTAGTAAATGACTCTCTTAGGAGATGAAGCAGTCTAATCTCTCGAGGCTGTGGTTCCCTAGGCAGCCTTGAAGGCATCCCTATTTGTGTCACAACCAAGGGGCCTCTATCTTCTATGTGACTTGGGCATGGAAACAAAAGATCCCAGGATGGGTGGGTGGAGGCTGGATATTAAAACCTGTGGCACAACATTGCAACCCACACCCTGTGAGTCACATATGTTCATGTGGTGTAGAGAGCTACTGTAAGTTTGAAAGTGTTTGCTTTCAGATCTTGTTGTTACATTTTCCAGTGTCATGGAGAACTATGGACTCCTGGACTGGAAAAAAAATTCCTACAGGTTGCTGCCAATTTCAGAAAAACGCCTGAGGTGCTAATAAACATATTGTGTGTGTATGGCTGGGCAAATCCTCACTTATTTGTCTTCAGATGAACAGATGACCCTGACAGGATTTATTATTTATTCATTCAATTTATACAGCACCCATCTCACTATCAAGTAACTCTGGGTGGCTTAACATGTCATAAAAACAATACAAAACAATTAGAAGGTTTAAAACTTTAAAAACTTTGGGAATTAAAATTCAAAACATTACAATTAACAGTGAATAGGATAAAAAGTACCTATATGTAAATAGGCTGGAGGTGGGATCTTCTCCCAATCTACTAGCCACCTTCAGAGTGGAACCCTTCAGGGTCCTGAGCCAGTTGGCAAAACCAGGATTTCCGGCCAAGAGGTTGGCGCCAGATTTCACCTCAAAGGGGCACAATATTCCAGAGGGCGGGGGCCACAGCAGAAAAGCCAAAATTCCTTGACTGACAGGGTCTGCAGCATACTCCTTCTGCAAAGCAAGGAGGCGGCGGCCAGACCCATTGGGTAAGACGGTTCCTCAGATACTCCTATTGAGAACAGGCAATCTTCCTCAGCTCTATATGGCTTCCACATCATGAAAATAGCTACCACACATTTTCAGTGTCCCATTTTCCCACCCACTGAAAAAATTACTTACCCTTGGTGTAACAAACCTTCCTATAGTGTACTGTTTTAATGAGAAGTGGTTCAATTTATATGTTGCTCTGATACAGTCATGTTCCTTAACCATGAGTCATTTGGTTGGCTGGCCTGGCGATTGCTTCAGCATCTGGTCCCTTCAATAGAAAAGGTGTTTCCTCCCTACATTAATTCATATTTTTCCTCCCCAGTTGTTCTGTATGATATAAACTAATTTAAAATAAAGTACACAAAATTCACTGCAGGACAAGCCTGACAAGTTAAATTACAATAGAAGTCTCCACTTGTGCCAAGCTCTGTGTTCAACGTTTGCCAAAATATATTGCCAATACTTGGTCTTGTTAGAACTTAAATTAATGCCCAGTGGACCCACCTCTGACAGACTTAATTTTATTAATGCTCCAGATTGGTTCTTAGCTCTCCTTGTCTGCCAGGAGAATTCATGGTTCACAGAGCAGAAAGTCGAACCGAAAGGAAAATCTTCCATTATCTGTTATGATGTAACAGGATAAAAGAAGGGAAACATAAGAACTGTACTTTTAGACTTCTTCTTCTTCTTCTTCTTCTTTTGCAGCATGGCAGGATTGGGAAAAATCATTTTGTTTCTCCTTAAGTCATATTAAGAACCAACATCACAAGTCTTAAGCCTTATGCCAACTTGTCTGTTCAGACTTTCTGCTTCTAGTACCTGCTTTAACTCAAATTTCAGGCAAACCACTAAACTGCTACTGTCAGTTTGGCAAGTCGCTTCTATATTACTTCTCTTGAATGAATGATTTATAGATTGATATTATGATTAAATATGTTGATTTGGATATTAATATTATTTTGGAGCTCATGATTATATTCACATAGCAATAACACTAAGGAGTTAGGTTGTTTTCTTGCTTTGTTTCTAATGTCCGATATTTTCTTAATATGTTTTTTACTTGAGTAGTGATGACTAAATAAATGAATAAACAAAAGGAGTCTTCACTATCACTGGTAAAGTCTGTCAGTTATGGAGCAGAATGACCGTTTTACCTTTTTCTTCCCTATATAACTTACATAATTTATACATCACTATTGGGGATTTGCCTATCCTGAGAACAGTAATATTTCCCTTTTAATTCTCAGCTTTCAAAACACATGGGGCATTATCAAAAGATCTTCCCCAACAGAAGCAGGGTCCATCAGTTTAATAACATATGAAAGCTATAATAGAAAGAAGCATTGCAACTTGAATGGATAGTACAGGAAGCTCAATTAAAAAGGTAAGAAATCTCTTTTTGTTTCTTATCTTCACTGTCAAGCAAGGAAAAAAAAATTCTTACAAGATGCCAGCCTGATAAGGCACTGATGTCTTTAGTTGATCAAACTTAAAAACACACACACACACTACTGTACCCTTAATTTTTTGGGATCAGGGAAGACAATGAAATTATCTGCTGAGTCCTTGCAACATAAACTAGACATGTTCTAAGTGTTGACCACTGTTATTATTTTATGTGAAGAATATTATTTTATATAATACATTTTGAAAAGTGTATCATCATCTCTTGATTTTGCATGGACAAAAGTGAAGTGAAAGACTTTCCTGAGTTGAACACAACTGCTAGTCATTAGATGCACATGTAGTGTTCTTGGCAGCATTACATAAGGGGTTACTATTTTCTTTTTCCATTATGTTATATACACCTTCCATTCCAGTCTATAAACTTAAGATTTGTTGATGGGATCTCATCCAAATGAATTGTTGCTTACTTATATGTTTTAAAGATCCATCAAAGTCCTCTAATGATGTCATCTTTCCTGCTTTGATGTTTTGTTTAGCAAGTCATTAATGATTTGTTTTGCAAGTCAATACCTATATATGGTATCATTTTCCCTATGGGTCATATTAAAAGCTATGATGTAGTAGTAACATTTGGAAGAGTTCTGGGGCCTACACCTAAAAAGGTACAGGTTGTAAACTTCTGCATCTAAGTTCTCTATCTTTTCACTAATAGGAAATTGATGCATTAGGAGTTTCCAGTGTTCTTGATGTTAAGAAATGGAGCCAAAGGCTTCTCATTGAAGTACAGTATGACTCCAAGCCAAACCCAGAATTGAAAAGATAAGATCAAAGCACCAAAAGGGGGACTAAATTTAAACCATTTTTTTTGCTAATCCCTTTGCATGCTTTAAGACTAAGACAACCAATAAAAAGTCATTGGCGTGGAACAGCAAACATGTTCAATTCATGTAAACACATTATTGGCTTGGTTTCATTTGAAGGAATATCATTACAAAAGACACACAGTCTTGTACAAACAATACACTTGGTGTAGAAGAAGAGTGCTTAGCCGCGTACACTAGAATGAATAATACATAAAACAGTACATAATTCTCTTCCTGCTGTGATCCGGAGGTGAACTTGCACGGAGAGTTAGGTATTGTTTCTTCCAGAGTCAGATGAAAGACCTCAACTGAGTTGCTCCAATAAATTAGAGAGAGACACAGAGAGAGAAATAAGAGCTATGGATCTGTAATTTAGGATGGCAGTAAGCAACAAGGACCACTGACCCTTTTTAAAGAAAGGAGTTTTCCTGTGGAAAGAACTTTAGAAATTAAGATTGCACCCTGAGGTTTTTTTTGCTACTGAAGAGGCTTCACAGAAATCAGTCTTACTAAGTTCAGCAACATTTATTCCCAAGTAACAAAATGATCCTGAGCTTCCTATTTCCTAGTTGGTTGTGATGGGTATGATGGAGTCAGGATTCTCTCCTGTCAGTGCAGAAATCTGGAGTACAATTGGCCAATTACTCAGAATTAGTGCAGCCATAAATGAAATTCTCCATCTGATTCCTGGGTAAAGAAATTGGTTGGAGAATTTCTCTTGTTTCTCCAGAGAAATGAGATCTTCTTTAGCAAGGACAGCAGTGAACTGGAAGTGAAAAAGCCAGGAGGAAGAATTTCCTTATGATATCTTTATTAGGAGCCAAGGGTGGGGGGAACCGTGGTTAAAATGCAATATTGCAGGTTAGCACTGCCCAGTGTCTGATCCAGTTCAAGATTTATTTATCCTTCCGAAGTTGGTAAAATAAGGACCCGGATTGTTGGGAGGAATGTACTGACTCTATAAACCACTATAAAGTATTGTAAAGCACTATGAAGCAGTATATAAGTCTATATATTAGGGATTTTGAGCTCAAATCCAATGGATTATATGTAGCTCGAGATTGAATTGTGAAATCCTTGGTGCTGTCTGAGTTTGGTTGTTTGCTGGAGAGGATGTTTTCTGATCTTTTTGTTTTTTTCATAGCTTTTTAATGGTCTCCTTTGAATGGTGTGTAATTATGATTTATCTCTATGTGTCTATTGATGGCTGAGTGCAAACCATTGGAACAATGATTACACAATGAAAAACTGGCATTCAACAAAATTCCTGGCCACCTTACAATGATATAAATGTAAAAATCCCACATTTTTCTTTGAGAATTTATTTGAAACACTCTTCATTGGCTACTTGTTGTTATCTTAAAGCCAGATTTATACTGGCTAGGTGTTGTCTTCATGAAGCCAAACACAAGTTAGGGCAATACTACAGCGAATGCATTGTGTTATGTGATTTTTTTCCCAAAAACAAAAAAGGGGAGGGGGAGAGAAAGAAACATTATGATCAGGAATAATGAAAACAATTGTTGGCATTAGAAACAGACGAATATTTTACCATTATTCCTGATAGCAATGCTATTTTGGCTCAATAATAAGTCAATGTACTTAAATTTATATGCTTTTTGAAAAATCCTATATGCTTTTATTCATGCTTTAACAGCAAATTTTATGCCATGTTGTATAACCAACCAATTAGATGGCCTGACATTTTAAAGTAAAATAAAATGATTATACTATAAATGCATAAAATTGGGAGATTACCTCTGTTGACTGGGTTGGAACAAGTGTGTTCAATACCTGAAAAGTGTCAGTTTGTTCTGAATTAAAGAATGCCAGTGAAATAATTTTGTAAAATCGATATTGCAGCATATACCATTTTAATGGCAAACATTTATTACAGAAGGAAAATAAGAGAACTGGGAATGGCAATCTTGGAATGAGTGTTACTTGAGATAAGACAGCTCCTATGCCTTCAGCCAAATCTGTGTGAGATAGCAAAATTCACCCTCTAGATATGAGCCATGTGAAATTTCACATAAGCTTTAACTTAGCAAATTTAGTGATAAGTGTCTCCAAGCCAGTCACCAGAATGCATCCCTTGTAGAATGAAAAAGCCCCTAGCTGATGGCTAATTGTAATGCAGGATAGTACAATTGTTGCTAATTAAATTACTAAGTAGGAAACAAGTTTTTTAGGTGCTGTGTAATCTATATCAGCACCCTCCACATTTGGCATCTCTACCCCCAGATGTTTTAGAAGTACAAATCTGAAGAATTACCATCAGCTATACAGACTGGAAATTCCTTGTATGACAGCTGCAAAACATCTGGGATGCAGTAGGCTGAGGAAGCTTGATTGGCATGTTGGATATTCACAATAATATTGAAGTCTGCAATCTACCTACCTACCTACCTACCTACCTACCTACCTACCTACCTACCTACCTACCTACTGATTGTATCTCTATTCAAAATAGTTGAAAATCATATTATTTTGGCCAAGAAGCCAACGTTTCTGTTGCCCTGCCTGCCTTTATGGTCCCAACTCTATTATGTTTCAAGAAGCTCTTATATAGCAGGCACAGTGAAGCCTGTCATTTAAATGGCCTTTTTAACTGATTTTTTATTGGATTTGGTGTTCTGAAGATTCTACGGTTGTTTCTTTAAGTCCTTGAAATCAGCAATATAAGTTTTTGTATGTATGTACTCAATCAATCAATCAATCAATCAATCAGTGCATTGGTTATTAAGTTAAAGGAGGTCTTGCTCATAGACATTCGTGCCTTGGTCACATCCCTTCTAGATTACTGCAATGGGCTCTACATGGGGATCTACTTGAAAACGACCTGGAAACCTCAACTGGTCCAGAATGCAGCAGCGTGGGCAGTAAAAGGTGCCCTTAGGTTTGCCCATGTAACACCTCTGCTGTTGCACTGGCTTCCAGTTTCTTTCCAAGTTCAATCCAAAGTGCTGGTCATCACCTCTTTCTAAATTTAAGATAGTATTTATCACTGAAAATTTCATTTGGAGGCATGTTTGGAAATCTGGAATATATATTCTACATAATGTGTGTAAGTTCCCATATCTTTCTTCATGCTAGCAAACTGACTTAAGCATGAGATAACAGGATTTCCCCCCCTACCTCTATTTAATATATTCAAATTAATCTGTGGGCTTTTTTTCTCCTAGCAACAACCAACTAATAAATAAAATGTATATATATATATATATTTACTTGAAACTAAACTTAATAAGATTCAGCCCTTTACCTCAACTCTTCTACTACAACAGATTGCCTTCAACTGATGGAGTCTGACCTGCCTTGCATTCCATCTCAACAAGCCTGGCAATATAACAAGAGAGATTGTTTTTATTTAATTTAATTTATGATTTTATAGCAGACTGCTTTTGATTTATGCTTGCTGAATTTTTACTCTAATTTTTTTATCTTTATTATGAAAATGTTTATATGCAATTACCGTATGCTGGACGCTGTGGTTTGTTTTATGGAAGTTTTTCAATGGGATTCCTATGTGTCAGGGTGTTGTAGTCACAGTAGATAGCCTGTAGTCAACAGCAGGTTGGACTAGATGATATCTAAAGATCCAAGAAACTATCCAATATTTATCTTCTGTGATAATACATAAAAGGAGAAATGTGGGAAAGTAACATTCCGTCCTATTCAATAGACAAAGCAGATGTTAATCATGCCACTGGGATCTTTTGGATGATTCATCCCAAAATTGAGAAAGAAAATATATATGATATACTATCACAAAATCAATGTCTACCAATAGAGTTGTGATAGAAAAGGATTCCACTGAAAAACACATATTATTTTGTTACCTAGATTTTGCTGCAGTTCAAATGAGTAAGAAAATTAGATAGCTGTTCTCAGTGGAGAAGCAGATGTGCTGCACGAATACTGAAGTCTCATTCCAGAAAGGGTTTTTGTGATACACACCACTTGTCTTGTCTCAAAAAGCTTCTGAACTTCTGGAATGAATGAAAAAGCAAACTGGCTCATAATTTCTTCGTAATGTTTGCCTTATATATAACAATTTAAGTCTAATAAGAGGCATACAGTTGCCACCCCCCTCAAAAATAATAGGTTCTGCAGACCTTGTTAGATAATCTTTAAAACAGACAAAGTTGGCTCTAACTAGAAACTTTCGGTTCCTTCCTTCCTTCCTTCCTTCCTTCCTTCCTTCCTTCCTTCCTTCCTTCCTTCCTTCCTTCCTTCCTTCCTTC
>JANHGC010003220.1:52842-73217 GCA_027560395.1 Boaedon fuliginosus | reverse complement strand
AGGTCCAAGCTTGAAGGCAAAGCCAGGTCTTCACGGCCTTGCGGAAAACAGGCAGACTAGAGATGGTCCTAATTTCCATGGGGAAGACCCCCAAGGTCTCTTCCAGCTCTATTCTGATTGAAAATGGGTGCTACTTTCCTTTTAACATTGCGATTTTAAAACCAAGTCTTCGGATTGGGTTCCATTTATAGTGCAACGTCCAATTCCGTTTCACTTGATTATTGCAACACCAAAAGGGAGGGATTGCCTCAAATCAAATGCCCATGCTAAGAAACATCATGTCACTAAGTTACAGTGCCTGCAAGGCAAGACATTGTTCTGCTTAACTTAATTCTGACTGAGGGATAAAAATAGGAATGGAAAGTTTGTGCCGAGCCTTTTTGAAATATTTTCTCTCCTAGCACAGTTACTTCTTTGAAAATAATAGAAAAACATCCCTGCCACTATTTTATTGCTGCCGTTGCTATATGACAGTGTAACAGTAATATAAATAAAAGCACATATAAAGTATCCTCAAAGCAAGATGAAAAGGTACGGAGAAGCTGCAGAGAAAACTAACTTAGACATGGAATGGTATGAAATAAATCTTTGCATTAGCTCAAAAGGATCACAATAATTTCTTTCATGCTAGAAGAGAGAATGGAGATTTTTCTTGGCCCGAAGCAGTGAATTTGGAAAAAGAGAGGGGGAAAAAAATAGATAACTGACTGCTATGGCATCCAAGTTTGGGCTGAGCTATCAGACCATGGACTAGTACAGAGAAAATAGAATTAATTTCAATGACTCTATGTTTAGAGTATTCCTTGATAAAACCCTTAGGATTACCTCAGTTACACAAAAAACAAAAAGTAACTCTTTGTGGTTAGTAGAGAAAAATGATAACATTAATCCCTCCATCCTAAAATAGACTAAAATTTGATCCAGGAAGGAAGGGAAATGAAAAAGAATTCATTTCAAGAAGTGAAAAAGGAAAGGAAAAAGTAAAATTTGAAGAACAAATTCTTCATTTGTTGCCAAAGACACTTCCACCCTTCTCTCTTTGACCCTCATATCTTTTCATGTGAATTTTTCATTTGCTTCTTTTATCCTCTTGGTTAAAGGAGCTTTGCTTTTATATTTTGGTATTGTCATTTGCAATTATTTTTAGGTTTTATTTATTTATTTATTTGTTGTTTGTTTGTTTGTTTTTATTCGATTTATACCCCGCCTCATTTCCCCGGTCAAGGTTATTTTATTTTTGTTCTACAATAAATGTAGACTTTGAACTTTCCATCTTTTTATACCATACTTTATTTCCTAATGTAGACTTTTGAGTTCACTGGTTAATACACTTTAAATCTTGGGACTTTCAAGGCACAAAAGAACAACAGTTTGATGTCTATAATACACTTTAACGTAAAGTTAGAAGCAACATGGATGTAGAAATGATTTTAAAGGGTGGAGGTGTGTCTCATGGACATGATTAAAATTAGGATTTTCTATTTTTCCCCTTAATGTTTTCGGAGAGGTTAAGGAAGTACTGAGGCTATGTTAAAGTTTTGTGTTATTTCTATTTGGAAATAATTCATTACACTGTCAATTGGAGAGTTTTAAGTTCTTGTTCAGCAATCGTTAGACCAAACCGTTACAGACAAATAGGAGATAAGTGGAAGAGTGCAATGCATATTAAAAAATCCCTTATTTTTCTATTGTCCTCAGAATTTTATCCTCATTTCGTAGTTCTTATAGAGCAGGAGTATCAAACTTGATGGCATTGAGGGCTGAATCAGGGTTGTGTTTGACCTTGGGGAGGCCAGGGTGGGTGTGTCAGCTCAATATCATTTGTGTCAGGGTGCCTGTGGAGGCCTGAGTACTCTGCCAGTGAAAATGGGTTCCCAAGCTCCATTTTTGGCTGCAATGGCGTCCTGCAGCCCTCTGCCAGCAAAAACGGAGTTTGGGAGTGCTGCCTGTGGCCCTTGTGAACTCTGTTTTCATTGGCAGAGACACCAAGGGCCAGTCCTTTGCTGTTTTCATGGTGGCCCCGCAGGCCAGAGGTGTGTTGCACAACTCCATGTAGCTCCCAATAATCTGGAGCTCTGAACATAAGATCACAACTGCCAGAATTTCTAACTGTGCTAGTATCTGTGGTCTCAACATATTTGAAAGTTGTCAGGTTGGGAGATTGGTTAATAGCAATAAGTAACCACTTAACTAGCGAGCTTGACACTTATAGAATGTGAACAGATTATTCATGAGGACTGTTCTTCTTCCAGCAGTGGGGCACCCAGATGGTTCATGTTTGATTCATCTTTCCATACAATTAATCTCTTTTTGAGGTTAGCAGAAGACCCATTGGGTTGGGTGAACATTCCTGAAAGTGATTCCTGTCTTTTCTTGCTTGAGGTTGAACTCCTTTTCTGAAATAAATACATTATAAACTGTGACACTCCATATTAACATTGGGCTTGGGTTAGATATTTTCCCAAGACCTCCTAGAAATAAAAATTTTAATGTCAGGGGATTGCTTATCATCAAACAGCTTCAAATATTGGAAATATATGGTACTTAATGACTGCATGCTTTGACATCTCACCATTACTATCTAACAGATGGTCTAGTAAAACTCTGGGATATTTCGCTGTGTAGTGATCTATCCACTCTTTAAGCTGCAGTTACTTACAATAAATTCTGGACAAGTCATTTCAGAATAGGGACACTTTGCTAATTATTAAAGTGTCTTACAATTGGAATTAAAGTGTGAGGGAGAAAACTTTCTAACTTGGCATGCCTTCGCTTTCCTGAGGCTATTGACTTCTTCAAAACTGATAACTAAGGATGCCTTTTGAAGCACGTAGAAGACCTACTGCTGATTACCACATTTTGTGGTTTGTGAAGTATGTGGGAAAGTATGTTATGAAAAGTACACTGTATGTCTTATAAAGATGGATCACAAAGGCATCGTCCTGCACAATGAAGGTTGATCTGATTTGAGGGCTGGGAAGACCTAACATCTGCTTTTAGGCAAGCTTTGCAGGACTTCCAAACTAGCCAAGAGATAAATGTAAAATAATGATAAACATTTCAACAGATACAGAAGCTACAGGTAGTGTTTGCATACCATTATAACTTATCAAATCTCAGCAGCTTCTTTGTATTATCTATTGGGAAGACTATGATATAGTCCAGTTCCCTAGAATTCAACCACTTCTCCTCCCCCAAATTGGTAATCGTATTATGTTTAAGGATGTCTATGTGGGGTAAAGCTACATTATTTCTGTACATGTTAACTTAATATTTTCATTGATTTTTTTAAAAAAGTTAAGTAGTTCTTAAAATATTACAGTCAACCTTTACAGAATAATGAATTGTGAATTGTGAAAATAGATAATTACTAGAAGAAATTATAAAGGCTAAGAGGAACAGATCATTATAAAAGTAATATGAAATAATAAGAGCTATTGAAATAATTGTATTAAATAAGTTCAAATAATTGATGGTCTTGAAGAATTATATATTGAATTTAAATTACAAGTTGAAATAAATGAATAATGGGAATATAGAAATAATGATTGAAATAACGAGCCTTGGGATATAAAGAGTAATACAAAATTAATAATTATTATAATGGGGATTAGAGGTTGAGGTTGGAATGAATAGGGTATTGTAAACTTATAATTTAATTGTATAATACTGTAATCATTATGGTCAAGTTAGGTTTTTGAAATGTGTTGACTTAATTTCTAATAACTGGGAAAGAATTTAAAGAAGTGAATAAGTATGTACAGATCTGTAAGTGATATCTTGAAACAACTTTGTTCGCGCAATGAAATAATTTGTAATAAAAAAATCAATAAATAATATAATAATAATAAAAATATTAAAGTCAACAAATGCAGGAAGCTCATATGTGCTAAAAGAGAAACCATTACCTACAGGCACCATCCTATCAACTTCTGCTTCAAAGTATTGAGATTTGTTTGAACTATCTCTTTCTTTTTGTTTGTAAATTTAGGACTTTATTTCAGAACCCTCAACAACTATCGTTCTTGGTAGACATCTGTGTTCTCTTGTGCATAGCCCAATGCACACCCCCTGCATTTAAGGAACAGCTAACTAGTGTCCTTGTAGGTGTCCTTTCTCACCAGCTTGAGGTCATTAATCACATCTGATATCAAAATAAACAATCAACGTATTATGCTGGTGTTATGAAAACAGAATTACCACACAAAGTCTTTCGATTTCTCCCCTCAGCCATTTTTTTTAGCAGCTTGCTCTTCAACTTTTCATAGAAGCTTCCTGTTTTCCAGATCTTATTCATCGTCAAGTTTCACACAGTTTCTCCTTTTCATGGGCCGCATTCCTCGAAGCTCCCTTGCAGCCTCTATAAATCAAGGGTCACACATGACATGCATTGTGCTAGTGACTCTGAATTTCAGACCTGCATGAGGAATAATGAAGCTTACAAATGATGAAGAATCTAAACAGTGATCAGACCCACTGCTATCTCCTTGGGAGTGATGGAAACTAATGAATGAAAACTGTCTTCACTGAGTTTCGTATATGGAAGTTTTCATTTGCCTAAAAAGACTTACATTGGGATTTTGCTAATCCCTTTAGAAATGAAACCATCTCCTCCCTTTATGTTAACTTGAAGCTAATAATGGAATGAATCCATTATTACAGTTTTTATGTCTCCAAAAATCCAGAAATTTTGGAGTCTTTCTTTTAATTAGATGAACCAGTTATTTCTCACACAAGTTATCCTTTTCTCCTTTATTAAGGAAAAAAAAAGAGAGATGATTTACAATTGTAAAAACATAAAATTGGAAGGAACTGTTGAAGCAGGGAGTTGAACAAACTTTTATCCAAATTAAATCTGGGCACGTTATGGAGACAATTATGAAGTATAACATTATTTAAATTACATAGTGTGGGTAATGGGATGTGCCGTTTTGCTGGGTAGAACATAAAATGACACATATGTCCAAGGATCCTATAATTTCATAGCAAATAATTTTGCATGACCATGCCAAAGGTGGCAAAAGTCAGATCCAACCAATAGGGTTTCTTTCTTCAATCTGGTAACTGGCTTCAGGCATACTTATTTTTTCTCTGTAGAATAGGATAACCAGATATCAGTTGAAGTCTCTGAGTGCTTGTCAAGGGCAGCCCCATGTAGAGCGCATTACAGTAATCCAATAGATGACACACAGACAGGCAGATATGGATAGATAGATAGATAGATAGATAGATAGATAGATAGATAGATAGATAGATGACAAATAGTTTAGTTTATTCGATTTATACCCTGCCTCATTTCCCCAGTCAAGGGGAACTCAAGGTGGCTTCAGTTTCAGTTTCAGTCCAGATAGATAGATGATAGTTTCAGCCTAGAATTTCAATCAAGCAATTTTATCTTGCCAGCAGACCCTGAGTAAGGTGAGTAATATTTTTTTCCCTCAGCCCAAACATTTCATGATGTAATATTGTGATAGCAGTTGCCTATTTTTGCTTGGGGCAAAAAACTATCCAAAACAAAATCCATATCATCTTCAAGCAAATTCATAGTCACCAAAATGTGAAAAAGAATGTATGCCTCTGAAACACCCGAAAATAAAAAACAAAATGTTTCCCAAATGTGAGACTAAAAGAAGCATCATGAAAGACTGTCAGAATTAAAACCATAATAAGTTATGACCCTTTAGAGAAATATTTAACAGACTTCTTTTCTGATATTCAGCTAGGATTCTGAACAGATATCTCTGAAGAATACAGACACATAAAGAGGAAAAAAATATTCAAATAAATCTGGAAAATGACTCTTTCTGAGGCCAAATCTAAAGTAGACTGAAGAACCACACTCAAAAATTTGACTCATTCCTTTAAACAAATTTGTGAAATTCAAGCACAGATATTTTTAGTCATGTCATATACTTTTCTTTTGGGGTATCATTCCTGATCCTACACCTGTCAATCATGCTTCATGCCTTTATTTCCATCATGAACTTATGTATGGTTTATACAAAAAAATTAGTCAGTCTTTTCTGTTACAACTCTTGGGCAGTTTTCAACTTTCTTTGAAATTATAATATTCTGCAACCTAGTCTGACCCAACACAACTAGAGATAACAAATAAGCCTGGATTCAATTAGACCCATCATAACAAAAAATAGAACTTTTTCTGGTCTTCTCCTACTTGCGACCAGATTAAAAACCCTTCTACCTGCAATAGATTCAGTAAAAACTGAACTTAAGGTGAACACTGAATCAATGCAACCTGTACAAGTGCAAGAATATAGCATCTTCCTTTTATACACTTGATCCATTGGAAATTTTCTTATTGACTATTATTGCTGACATTATATCCAAAAGAATTTCCAGATATACACATAGTCTTAGTTTAGCAATTTTCTCAAACACTGACTGTTCTTGGTTATGACAATTAAGAAAAAAGAGAGTATTCAACTATGATGCTTAGGGTAGGACAGGCTTCTGCTAAAGTTCAATCATGTTGAACATAGTTGTGTTTGGACTTTGATTGCAAATAAAGATGTTGTAAGTATCGTTGAAGTTGATGTTTCTTATAAGCAAGTACCATCAACTTTTTTACTCAGGTATTTTAAGTTTATCACCCTTCGTACTATGCATACAACATATACAAGAAGAGACCTTCCCAGTGGTGGAATTCAGTCAGTTCACACCAGTTCAGGCAAACTGGTTGTTAAATTACCCCCCCCCCACACACACACACACTATCAAAGTGGATCCTGGGCACTGTACTGCGCAGCAATGGAGAAACGGGCAATGGAGCGGTGGGCGCAAGGAAAGGAGGAGGCTGCTTCCCCTCTTTCTTCTCCCTGCTCCTCCTCCTTCCTTGTGCCAGCCACTCTGTTGCCTGTTTCTCCATTGCAGCTCAGCACCCAGGATACATTTTGATAGTGTGTGTGGGGAGTAATTTAACAGCTGGTTCACCCAGGGTCAGGTTGGCTGTCGCAGGAGACTTGTCCCTCATGTGTGCCAGAGCTTGAGGATAGGAATGGGCTATGCCTCCTACAACAGCCAACCTGACCTTGGGCAAACCGGTTGTTAGATTATTTGAATCCCACCACTGGACCTTACGCTGTATGGATAAGCTATCTCCTCATCCCAGATGTTAAGATTCCATAAAATCACACCTGATGATAAAGAAAACAGAGTGATCAGTTTTATCCTCTTCCATAGGTTGGGCAGGAAGAACTTCTGAAACAAATCCCTGCAACAAGAACACTATTATATTATAGATAAAAAGTCTCCCACATCCATTTATTTTTAGTTTAGTTTAGTTTTTTAGTTTATTTGATTTATACCCCGCCTTTCTTCCCCCAACAGAAAAAAAAACATGAGAAAAAACCATGGAGCATATGTTGAGCTAATTTTCAAAATGATTAGCATAGAATAAATCATTCATGTAATTTAGCCTAAACCTTTTTACACTGTACCACATTTTGTCTTTCAGCATCTCTTTTTGATCACAACCCCATTCTATAAGTCCAGGAAGACAATTCTTTAAAAAGGTTATATTCAAGGTTATATTCCTTCTGGATGAGTTGGATCTATATATACTGGGGTGGGGGAGAGAGAAGCTTGGGGCCAGAAGTGGGAAGGGTCTTATTTGAATTACTGTATAGCTGACTGCCATTTTACACTTCCTGGCACTTTAATTTCTCTCTCCTGAATAGAGAGCAAAAACCTTTTCCAGTGTTGAGCTTAAAATTAAGCTGAGGATTACATGAAGTTAGCCTGAGAGCTACAAGAGGCTGAAGGGCTACAGATTGTTTCTTCTATAAAACACGAATTCCATCCTGACTGGTTATTTTTCATGAAATATATATATACATTTTATTGCTTCTTTCCATGAGACAGTCTGCTGTTGAAATCCCTGCTGAGTGCTATGGTCTCCCAAGAACTAAGGACACGCAGAAATTATGCAGGGTCCTGTGACATGGATATTCACCTTCATTCATAACACAAAAATTACGTGCGGTCTTCATTTTGAAATGAATCGAACTTTTCCTCTGATTAACACATGTAAAAAAACCCCCTAATCATTGACTTTTGTATATTTTATTGTAGTTCATAACTTCAAAAACTAAGAGCTAAGTTGCACATGCAATTAATTGGTGGGTTTGTGGTGGTGGTGGTGAAAATGTATACCCAATTGTGGCTTCAGAATGAAATGTGTGGAATAATTCTCAGTTCAAATGTTTAGAGTAATCTGCCTGCAAACGGTGCACTTTTCGTGCTGTTTGAAAATAACCTTAGACTGATATGGAGACAGGATTTATGAATGAACATGTGTAGAACAGAACCAGCTGAAACAGTTGCTCCATACAGTAAATCTTTATAAAATGCAAGAATGGAAAAGACAAAGCTGTCTAATACTGCAGGGATAAGGATGTATTTTGCTTTGCAGTCAGTCAGCTCCAAATCTACTGTGCTCCAAAGACTCGTGTTGTTAAGCAATCAAAAGATCTCCACTTTATCCCTTAATCTTTTAATATTGTCTCAAATTTAAACTTATTAAGCTTGAGGAAATGATAACATACGGAAAGTCAAACACTTTTTAAACTAATTAATTGGTCAGATTGTAAAAGGTCTTATTCTTTCAAAGCCAACTTGCATTGGCCTATTGAAAGTGAAAAGAAAAAATTAAAAGGTTCTCACTCATTACTTGCTGCTTAATACAGAGCAGTGCCAGATTTATTTTAATTGTGCAATTCCCCTTTCCATACATTTGTTTCTGACTCCCATCTTACTCTTATGTCCCCAGCTAGCTGCCCTTTCTGTAATTAATCACAGGGAACCTTATTCTCAGTCATTCCTCCTTGGGGGAATTCAGATGAGGTATTTTAATTGCTTTGCCAAAGAGAAGAAAGTCCTGTTTGAGTCCTTTTTCAAGCAAATGAGAAGATTTCCTTACATCCTTATGATTAGGAGTGCTGGGGATTGTGACCTACTATGAATGCCATTTTCTTAAACTATTGCATTAATCACAGAACAGAGAAATTTAGAACAGGATCACCTTCCATATGATTATTTTGAGCCAAGCGTATCCTGTTTTTGCACGAGAAAAGGAGCATTTATTCAATAGGAAGTAACAAAGACCATTGTTGTTAATCACCATAGTTGTGCATAAAAGGTACTTTATGGCATCTATTTGTAATCACATAGATTCCTCATTTAAATCAGCATTTTCCTTCAACAGATAACAGAAATGGAATTCTCTGAAATGACTTCAGCTAATAGGGAGAAATGGATCGGGCATCTATTTTCTTCCTTAGTCAAAGCTTCCTTCTGACGAGAGCTAGGATTTATAGTTAGTAGTGGTTGTGGGGATTGAAGAAATTCACGAAAACTCATACCATTGCTTTTTCTTAGCCATACAATGCCTGGGGTCTTGAAGGTCAAAAAAAGAGGTGGTCAAAGGTTGGTTACAGTCCAGAGACTGTGGATTATCCACCCAGGGCTACATCATTAGAGCAGGAAGTGGAGAGCAGTGGGAATAGAGAACATAGTGATGGATTTGGACTTCTCTGCACTTAGACTTTTAGCATGGTAAAATATTTTCTGCAGCGCCAGTTTGGATTTGTGTATATAGGGGTGTTTTCTTTTTGATTCAAGGTGAAATGATATAAACATAAGAGGATGCCTCTGGAGAACTGTCAAATTGACATTTGTTATCTGAATTCACTGTTATGGTTTCGCAATGCCCTTGTTATCCAGGGGGTTCCCGCTTGGCAAATGAAATTATCCATGAGTTGTTTAACTCAGAGACAGTCTGACACATTAAATGTATTATAATGAAACCTGTGACTTGGCAGTGCAAAACAATATGTTTGCTTTGTGCTTGAAATCTGGCACATTCCTACAATTAATAACATTTTAATTATTAACAAATGAATACAGAATACTTGTGGAACTTGAACATCTTGTATGAATTAAATTTAAACTCATTGTTTAAGTAATAAAAATAAACATTGCAATTAAAAAGATTAAAAACTAATGCAAACTAAAAAAGAAAAAAAAAGAAAAAATGGAAGGTGCAGGAAAGAAAAAAAAAACCTGAAAAGAAGTATTAAAAATAAGAATATAGTAAAGTAAAAAAGAAATATATAAAGAAATGACTTCCTACATCACAATAAGTTTAAATAATTTTAGTAATTTATCACCATCTCTTAATATATAATAAATAATCTCTTCTTTCCATACTTCATTTCTTATCTATAAATAAAGCCTTAAAGTTTCATTGTTTAGTTCTGATCAGAAAAAGGCCTTTAAAGGGATAACAACCTATCTATTTCAACCTTGATCAAATAAACCAACTTTATATTCCATTTACATTTAAGTTCCCTGATCTTTAAACGCTTCAAATAATTTCCTAGAATCTGATTTCTTTTTTATTTTTTCTTTGTCCTTTCACACAAAATTCTTCCAAGCTTTAAGAACCTTTTTTGTAAAGTTAATATAAAAAGGCATTCGTCACTCTACTGAAATTTAATAAAGTTATATTAATTCCAAAATCTTATTTCAAATTTATCTGTACTCTTAGTCTATTTGTAAATTTCCAAAAGCAATATTCTAACTTCCAATTTTCTGTTATTTCCATTTTTTAAAGTCTTTAAACTTAAGAAACTGAAACTTATTTTGTTAAGGAGTCAAGAAAACCTATCAAGTGCTGTCATTCAAAGTACCAGTCTAAGTTTTAGTGCTTATTGACCCAAAGATTCCTAATAACTGAAAAACATTTTACAATTTTATAAGTAATAGCAAAAGAAGTATGCTTTTAGTGGAATTTTCTGTTTGTCATTTTTTCTACACACATTCTGGATTATAGCTTTGTTCTTCTCAGGAAATCTTCACATCAATTTTCTTTTGTTGCTTAAGTTCTTGTTGGTCTTGTGTTGATGAAGATGCTTGGTTATCCAGGTAGAGTTGTCTGGAATTTGAGTCATGGCAACTGGACTTGTTTTCTTTTTTTGATTTGAAATGAAACTTCGATGAGCAGCAAAACATTTCAAGTCAATAAAGAAAAGAAGTCCAGATTAGGACTTTGTTTGTTTGTTTTTAAGCAGTGTCTTGCTTTTCATGGTGACATCCTTTGTTCATAGCTACCAGAAATACTGGCTAATATGTGGCGCTTTGAATGCTAGATAGTTTCTAACCATCATATTGAGGATGGTTCACTTGGGTTTTTGACCTTTGTTAGGGCTTTTAGCATTACTGGGAGCCACCCATGGGTGCTGTCCAAGGTCCTATTCTTTGGACTTTGGCAGGACCCTGTATGTTTCTGGACCATTAGAAGTTAGATTTTCTCTACTGCAACCCCCTTTTAAATTGTTCAGATAACTTACTCAAGAGTTTGGTGCCTAAGATAATGTTCCTTTGATATTTTTGACTGGTGATGTTTCACCACACTGAGGGTGCTGAAATTTAAATTTATGAACATGTTTTATGTGGCTTATGCATTTTATTGTGTTATGTTAATTTTAAAATGTCTTTAGTTTGTTTATAGATAGGAATTACAGTGGTATTTAATGAATAGACATTTGATGAAAAACAGATGGCTATGTAAGAATTGATCAAAACTGTTACGGATAATTTCTGCAAGAATAGCATATGTAGTATATTGGTGGTTTTTCCCCCTGAATTTTGAAGACTGTTTCTAGCATATCCCATGGGGCTTTTAAAAAACAATTTTATATTACATTACTTTATTTGCTAACATATGCAAAGATCATTCAGACAAGTTAATAAGATGAGCTAAGAAAAATATGGCAAGATATTTCCTATTCCAGCCTGAAATTCCATTACGACCAGAGGAAAGACAACACTTTTAGGCAATGGACTGAGGGGAAAAAGATTAAAATATTCCATTAAAGTCATTTTGATGTTAATATAAGACCAAATATAATTTAAATGTGCCAATTGCACAATTTATTCAGGAAAATTCCTAAAACTCTGATATATACAACGTATTGAAATATATTCAGCTAATCAGATTTAAATTCCAAAGTGCATGAGCTGTTCCCTCAAGATGTTATTCCTAAATGTTCTCTTGAAATGTTGTTTACATTTTGTGAAAGAACATAAGATTGGACTTCAGCATACACATGTACACACACACACACACACACAATTATCATATGATTTTTTTTAAAACTAAAGCAAAAGTTCTGTCAAGGCTTGATTGAGCTAGGATAGAAAACTATCCATTAAAAAAGAAAGGGACAAAGATTGAACCCTTCAGTCAGCAAATGCCAAGTTTGCCAAATGAGCAGAACAGAACATTGGTTGGAATAGAACATTTGTTATTGCATTTCTACAATACGTTCAGTTGCAATTATGTGAGATCAATATCTGTAGAGCAGAATTTCCCAGCTAGATCATACAATTTCTTTCTGAGCCTTTTGGAACTCTTTGGAAATAGGACCATTTAATTCCTGCTACCTTTTGCAAGAATTCTCCTTGCTTTACACAAAGACCAGCAGAATGGATCACCTTGAGAAGATATCCTTGAAAATATGGATGCCGTGTCTGCTGAAAGTTTTTTTTTTTAAATGTGTGTGAGCAATCATCTTCATCATTTATTGCTTTCCCACTGAATTGGTGTGCATGAAAAAAACAATAATACTGTAATTAGTAATAAAATAAGAAACCTTTAATGAACCACATAACATAAAACTGATATTAAAGAGTAAAGAGTAAATTAAAACTTCTTGCAAAGAAAATATAATTCATCTTATTTAGCACCAGCTGTTCTACAAGTCTAGGTTGTCTATTTTACTGTTTGTGTAGCTTCTAAATT
Source organism: Boaedon fuliginosus (assembly GCA_027560395.1). NCBI lineage: Eukaryota > Metazoa > Chordata > Lepidosauria > Squamata > Lamprophiidae > Boaedon > Boaedon fuliginosus. The sequence continues at coordinate 60,394 of JANHGC010003220.1, read as the reverse complement.
TGCTCATGACAATTGTGGGAGAGGAAGGAGAGCTTTTCCTGAAGACGTTAAAGTACAGACCAGTTTTGTTTTAACTTTTATGGATAGATTTTCCAGTCAGATGATAGAACTGTTAACATTTTGGAGAGCGTGGGATAAAAAAAATCTTGCAACCATCTCTTGTAATAAAGAGCAGTGGCTTAGCAAAGCCTTTGTTGGTATGACATTGTTAAACAATGAATCAGTAAAATTCTAGACTGTCTTCTAAGCCCATGTAAAGTGACTCCACTGTATTCTGTTTTAAGGCATTCTCTTAATTCAGACAATTAAGCAATGTAATTCAAGGATATTTACACCAAGATTAATACTAGTCTAACAATCAAGCAGTAAACAATACTTCAATCAAGGAACTACCAACTCAGACAAACTATCAAACAGTAAACAACAGTCTAATCACGGAACCATCATGAACACTCCTACCATACTGACAGGGCAAGTCACTTGCATACAAACAGATAGCAAATGCCACTCCCTTCTAGTACTGATGATGTTGCTTAGTTTGGTAATGAAACATCTGCAAAGAAACAGCCCAGTTTAGAGAACACCAAGGACCCAACAGTTCAACCCAATCTACAAATATTTTCTTTGATCAGACTCTATTTCAAAGTTGCTCTTGATTTGGCAAATTGAGTTAGTCTTCCTGATGACTTTAGATGAAGTACTGAAGTGATCTTTTCAACCCACTTTGATCTGATAGAAAGATGGAGAAGCTTTTTTTAATAAATATCTGGACATAACAAGGAAGTTGCACTGATCCAGCAGTTTGGTGTGTGTGGAGTATTGCTTCAATGTAAAAGAGGGGAGGGGTTGCTTAATGTTTCATTGAATCAAAGCATTTCTTCAAAGATTTGCTCAGCTTACAATATTAAAGAACTGGACAACCCCTTTTACACTGGATGAATCACAATAGCTGTGCTCTTTCTGCTTTGTAGCTGAATGATACTGTGCATTAACTAAGCTATGGTAGATTGGTGCAGAAAAGGTGACTGAATAGAGAATATTTGGTTGCATTATATAGGCTAGATTGGCTCAAAATAATTAAGTAGTTTCTTCTTTTAGCACATTCCCAATAGATAAGAAAGCCTCTCAAATAGAAGTTGTGCAATAGTGAGATGTGTGGCATATACATTTACTAAATTTATTAGTATTTATTTATTATTTGTACTTATATCCCACCTTTCTTCAATATGTCATACCAAAAAGTCAGAGATAAACATGGTGAAAATGGTAATAGGTTTCTCATTGTTTAGTAATCTCAGATGCTGAAGTGAAATTTGGATGGATTTCCGTATACAATAAATGTGTTATGAATGTTCTTCATATGGTTTTTTTCTCCCAACTTAATACAAGGCTAGCAATAAGGAAGTAAGAGAGTGTGAATAAAAGAAGGTTCATTTTAATTATTTAAGCAGAGTTTTGTAGGGAATGACCAGGCTGAGCCCAAGGGAAGGGTCAGACATATTATAAATCATAAATCCCTTGACCCAAAAGAAATCTAAGTCCAGCCCACATTGAATCCCTTCCTATTCTTGCTCATTTCCTTTGGCTCAGATTAGCTCAGATTTTGTAGAGAGTTTAAGCTTGCAATAAATCTTCATACTCATTTGAACTGCCTGAATCTCCTGAATTCCCTAGCACTTGACAGTTTTTTATTTTTCCTCACATTTGAAGGGAAACTCTCCTTTTTCTAAAACCATTATTCCAATTTGGATTAAGTAGGATAATATTCTTTTAGATACATCATTTCTAAAGCCCATTTGAGTGTAAACTATTTCACCTCTCAATATGAAAGTATTTGCCTGCAAATAATACTTGTTATGCTCACAATGCACACACACATAACCAAAAGTAGTGCCATGACATTCCCCTGGAGAACTGAGGCCATAACATTTCTTATTGCCCTATCACAACAGTGGAAGCTTTCAACCAAATACTAGAAAAACACAACCTGAACTCTGAAGAAATGCGCTGGAGAGCCAAAACTGGCTCAACTTTCATGATGCCTGGAGTAAACAGTTCAGCTGAACTAAGGAAAAGAGTTGGATCTTCTTACTTCAAACCCTAAATCTGATAACCTTTCACCTATGACATTAAAACAAACCCAAAAGGGAGAGGAGCGAAAGAGGAAAAAGAAAAAGAAAATCATTTTCCTCTCTATGCAAAAAAAGAGGTACCTCAAATAATAGGAGTAATGCAATACCTTCTCCAAAGTGGTATGCATTTATAATTTGATGATCAACTCTCAAAACATTTGAAACAGAGCTATGAACTTTTTAACTACTAATGATCCTCGGTTGTATAGTAGAACCTCTGGTCACGAACGCATCTGACCACGACCAAATCGGGTTCTGACCAAAAAAATCCACAAAATATTTGAATCTGGTCATAAACACATACTCGGGTGGCAATCAAACACGACCCCTAACCCAGAAATTCCTGAAGATGAAACATTAGAAGATGAAGAAATCGCCAAAGTTATGGAATGAATTACGGTCATGACCAGAGATTCTACTGCACAGCAAATGAAAATCAGGACCTGATTATTCTTTAAAGCTTATATATACTGCTGAGTATATAATTGTTAAATGTCTTGCAGCGTTCTCTGCTGAAAGTACTCGATGTGAATTAATATTTAATGTTCACCAAACAATAATTGCATCAACTTGCTATAATCTAATTAGATGTTAATCCAAATCAGGTGGGATTTTACAAGGTTCCAAAAGCCCACAAATACTTTTCAGGTTCCAAACAAGAGGGTGGAAAATGTGTGCAGGAGTTAGATGGCACCTGCCATCTATTGTCCCTTGTGTACCACAAGTCTTCCTTAGCACATCTGCAGTAATGGCAAGGCGCATTTCCCAAGCATCTTCTCTCACATCCAAGAAAAAAGGACTGATATTTCAGATCCCAAATGAAAAATATATCTATGAAGCTGTAAAGTTATATTCCTGTCATAAATATTAAACAGGTAGTCCCTGATTTACAATAGTTCATTTAGTGACTGTTCAAAGTTACAGTAGCACTGAAAAAAGTGATTTATGACTGTTTTTCCACACTTATGACCGTTGCGGCATCCCCTTGGGCAGGTGATCAGAATTCAGATGCTTGGCAACTGGTTCATATTTATGATGGTTGCAGTGGCCCTGGGTCATGTGACCCCCTTCTACGACCTTCTAACAAGCAAAGTTAATGGGGAAGGTCATAAAATGGAGCAAACTCATTTAATGGCTGCCTTGCTTAACAACAGAATTACAACTCCACAATAGAAGAGAATATCTGCATTCAGGATTGAACTGTGACATCTTTGGCTGTTTTGTTGCAGACATTTCATTACCCACCTAGGCAACTTGATCAGTGCTAGAAACCCCACTATCTTCTGGCACTGAAGCTCAGAGAGAATCAAGGACTCCACACTTAATAATGAGCTGTCACCATCCTGTATTCTCCTCCAATGGGCAAGATTTGTTGGTTATGGAGTGGTAAAGAAAGCAGTGCAGGAATAGTAGACATCAGGTCATGGTTGAATGAACTATCTTCATTCTGATTTTCAAGGAGATGAGCAGTGCTCTCAATTATGTTTTCCACTTTGCTTAAACCAGCCCAGTTAAGATATGACTTCACTGGAACTTTCATTTTTATTTCCAGTCATGATGCACTGAGAGTGTGGATTGAGAGAAATTCTCAGAAATTTTATCAATATTTTACAGGGGCAGTAGTAGCTCTCAGGTCTTTTAGTCCTAAATGGAGCAAGGTCTGTTATTGCTATATTCCAATCAGTAGATAGTAGATAGCAGTTACCAAAATACTGTTATTCCTGGTCAAGGCTCTTAATAGTTTCCTGCTAGAAGTTTGGAGGTCTGTATGCACCACTGATTAACAAGCCAAAACAGAAATAGCCAGAAACTTTTGGAATAAGATCTAGGGCCTATGGTCAACAATCATATATGGCCTGGCCACATTCATAGCCAGACTAGACCAGGACAATCCATGGGGCATCTTAAAGTCAGAATATTATTTCATAATACTAAGTTTGGCTTCCATTTAATTGTATCTCTGACATTTAGCTTTTAGTTTCTCTTTGGATGTATCACTCCATGATTTACCCCAAAGCTCGTCAACCATAGACCTGCCAAAACTGACATTTTAATTGCTGACCTGCTTGGCTGCCTATGGATGAGCCCTACCTGAAGGAATATGTTCTTCAAATTTATGAAAAAACCCTAGCTAGGATTAAATAAATGCATGTCACTTACTTACAAAATAATGCATCCTTCCATTTCAAATGTAGCACAACATCCCAAAGAACATCAAATACCTTGTTGCAGTTGAATGGATATGTATTTCATAGGTATTCTCTCTCTAAAACATGTATAGACATACATACACATAAGCATACCTGCAATATTGGCTTGCCTTTTACTGTACTCCTATTGGAAAGCAAAATAAATCATAAAATAAATCAGTCAGTCCTGAATCCTTCAAAACTTATACTTAAGGGGCTCTAATATTTCAAAAAGGTCCTGGAGCACAGTTTTGCATAGGTGTGCAAATTCCCCTTCTGTATATTAATTCACAATGGGCTTCTACAAAGGAAATGGAATTTAGTCCCATCATTCCTTAGGACTTTTTATGGAGGTTGTGGAGTTAATCCTCTTAAATCCCACGGAAAATGTCTGGGTTATAAGCATCTGTCAAGACCATATAATGAGGAAAATTATATTGATTGATGACTCTCCAAAGGTTTGGGATTTGGGTGAGTTTTGAATAAGAATCTAAAAGTACAGATTCTTATCTCAGTACATAATATCTACAGAGCTGTACTAGAAAACTTAGAGGACTAGGCTTGTTCTGGGAAAATTCATAATGATCAGGTCATACAGCAACCCTCTCCATTTCTTCCAAGTATTTTGGCTTCCAGTTCCTATTGCATCTGGAAAATAGGAGAGTAAATTGTTTATAATTTACTAGCTTTATAACAAAATCCATGCACCCGCATTTCCATACAAAGATAAAAAATATTGTTTCATCTACAGCATAAATAACATTGAATCTATTTTTATTCCCCCATTCCAAACTCTTGCATCTGGAAAATAGAAATTAAATGATTATGTTTACAGTATACAGAAAATATAAATCAATTGATATAATATAGAAGGTCTGTTTTTCAAGGCTATAAATAAACATCTTAAAAATATTGTTTATTCATATTGCATTAGGCCTTCTACAAGGTTGCTTCTTTTATTGAGGCAGATTGTAGAAATAAATCACACTGTAATGAAAGAAGCTGATTTACCTATTTTTTTATTTTGTTTTATTTATCTCCCTCATGCATTACTTTTTATAAATAACTTAAGGTGGCAAACATGCCTGGTACTCCTTCCTCCTATTTTCCCACAACAGCCCCTGTGAGGTGGTTTGGCCCAAAGTCACCCAACTGGCTTTCATTTCCAAGATGGGAATAGAATTCACAGTCTCCTGATTTCTAGCCTGCTGCTTTAAGAACTAGACCAAAATGATATATTTATTGCTTGTACTATGTTGGTACTCCAGAAATAGATTTATGAAATTTGCTGTCACAGAATATGTGTTTCATTACTGTCCAATTACAAAAACCCTAAGCAATTTACAAAATCACTAATACAAACTTAGTAAACCCATGTTCTGGTTTAAACCAGATTTAAAATGCAATACATCTACTGGTTAAGATGGAATGCAAGTATACCCTCTCCAAAAGCTTGGTTAGTAAACCAAGTTTTAAATTTAGATGGTGAGCGTGAAACTATCTGGATCTCAGGAGGTAACTAATTCCAAAGTTAATGATGGAAAAACATAGCTCACAGGTGCCAATCCCTTCACCTCCCATTTCCCACCTGAAATGCAGACGGATTTCATTCTGATGGCATTCTGGAAGGCTTGAAGATCTGGCACTTTCCCCAGATTTTAGGCTGTGAAGAGCTGATGGAGAGCAGGCTCTTTGTATGGCATATGCATTTTGACTGGATTTGTCCCTTTGCTCATTTTTTAAAAGTTGGATTGTATATGGATGTTTGTTTTTATTCTGTGAGCAACTCAAAGTCAATTGGAGTCAGGTGATGTCCAGTTCAAATAAATAATAAGAAGAACCAGGTCTCACAAGTCAACACACAGGCTAGTACATTCTGCACAAATTGCACCTTCTGAGTATGTTCAGGAACATACCTGTGTAAACCAAATTCCAGTAAACCGATAGAGAGGGAATGAGTGTGTGTGTGTGTGTAATAAGGGTCTCCTAGGTCCTATTCCAAGAATGGCTGGAATTGGTATACCAGATGTAGCTGGGCAAAGACATACCCTCCACCAGGTACTCTATAAGTCTAAGAGTGTTGAGCTCTTGATAGCTGATTCAACTGATAATAAGGTTTTTGCAGGGTTTTCTTTACAGGGATAACATTACAGAAATTTCAGCAACTGGATTACTTTTACTTGAGGACCTAATTTGTCTTTCAGTTCATTAAGGAGCTTTTCAGTTTCTTGGTAATGGCTTTTCTAGGAAATGAAAAGCTGACTTCACTGAAAACTGAGGAATTTGCTGGTGACTGTTGCTTCCCCGCCCCCAGCTATCTCCTGAATCTCTTCCAGGCTGTGAAGAGATCATTATGAAAAGCTGTTCTGAGCTGTAGTTTGATCCTTTTGGGAGACTGTTGCTCTCTGCAGAGCCAACTAAGGGATCACTAAATCATCATGCAGAGCTGGATGAACAGCTATGCTGCCTTTTTGGGATTTAATTTCAACTTATTTCATCTCATCTAGTCCCATATAGCTACAGAGCTCAGGTAAGGGCTATCTTAGCAACCTATGTTCAGCTTCAGATGAGAGATATAACTGAGTATCATTGATGATTGTAATCTCCCATGTCTTTACATAGAAATTAAATAACATGAAGTACTAAGTTCTCTAATACACTGAACAGAAGAAAACAGAGACTTCACTTCTTATTCCCCAACATTGTTATTACCATTAGTCTCATTAGCTTCCAATTCTCAATGCTCATAGATGGTCCAAAAAGATGCTATAAATGAAGATTTCAAAGCCCCTGAAAGTTCTAAGGGCCAGAAAAGACACATTCCCATTGTCCAGGACCTAGTGAAGAGAATTCACAATGGTTATTTCCATCCAGGGCCTGAATCTAATATCTATCTAGAAGGGATCTAGATACTGTAACATGCTTCATGCAAAATAATGGTGGTTTGTGGTTGAAGTCCCACAGCCTTCTCTAAAAATCTTCTTTAAAAGGAAAGAATGGCATTTCCTACACTGGAGGTTGACCTATCTAGCTTCAACATAAAGTCCTGGAGAGTGATGATATTCTAACTGGTTCGCATAATTTCAGGGTTGCACTCAATCGGAAAGAGTATCAGCACTGACCGTGTCCACCTGCCCTTTCCCAGAAGCACCGGCTGAGCAACGGACGCGCTGAGGTGGCACGTGGCCTCGGCGATATAACAGCCCAATACAACACACCACCAGTGAGGCA
>JANHGC010003220.1:34394-50007 GCA_027560395.1 Boaedon fuliginosus | reverse complement strand
GGATCAGCCTCCCATTCTTCAGCTGTTTCAGGCTGCAGGGATTGCCACAGTCTATTGCTGCCCCTGTGTGCCCTATTTTCAGCCACAGCATCCTCTTTTCAGCCTCTGCACGCTCCATTTTTTGGTTCCACGCATCCCATTTTTTTGCTCCATGCAATCCATATTCGGGCAGCAGGAATCGGAACTGGTGGAAAATGGGGTGCACAGAGGACAAAAACAGGGGCACATGAAGGCCAAAAACAGGATGGGGAGGCTGAAAACGGGACACGTGGAGGTGGCAATAGTTGATGACAATCCCTACAGCCTGAAACAGCTGATGGTTGGAAGGCCGATCCAACCGACAACCAGCTGCTTGTGCTAATCAGGCTGTGCTGAAGCTGAAACAGACTGTTTGCTGTTTGCTGCAAGGAGGCCAACTGCTGGGAGGCAGAGGCCAAAGGGTGAGGGTGGTGGGTGGGCAGGGCTTCAGCAATATTAGCTTTATAAGACGCACAGACATTTCCACCCACTTTTTGGGGTGGAAAAAGTGGTCTTATACTCCCAAAAATATGGTACAAGAGTTCATTTTAAAACATTTGAAGTTACAATGACACTGAAAATTGACTTATGACCATTTTTCACACTTATGATCATTGCATCATTTATTTATTTATTTATTTTTATACGGTTTATACCTGGCCTCATTTCCCCGATCATCCCCATGGTCACATGATCCAAATTGAAACACTTGGCAACCGACTCATATTTACAATGGTCGCAGTGTCCTGAGGTCATGCTGTCCCCTTTTGCGAACATCTGACAACCAAAGTCAATGGGGAAGCCAGATTCACATAACAACCATGTTACTACTTCACAACTGCAGTGATTCATTTAACAACTGTGGCAAGAAAGCTCATAAAATGAGGCAAAATTCACTTAACAAACATCTTGCTTAGCAAGAGGTATTTTGGGCTCAATTCTGGTCGTAAGTCGAGAACTACCTGTAAAAAAAGCTGGAGAGGGGGAGGGATTGGATGAGATCTTATTAAAAGACTGGAACTTAACTAACAGTCCAAACTTCTGAGATGTCAACCTTATTTCTATTCCTAGTTTGTAACTGTTTATTTGTTACTCTGCTGAGTCTCAATTGTGAGAGAGACACTGATTATTTGGATGAACTTTACTTATATAAACTCATACCATATAGAAGGATTATTCTGGAAATTAATTTTAGAGACCCTTAGCCTGGTTTGATAAAAAAAAAACAACCCAATAACTTTTAAAGAAGCAGATGTTCAATTTGTGGATAAAGACAATGTGTTATCCAAGCAGAAGATCTGGGGGAACTAAAGACTGTTTCAGATGAAGCATATTCTGTAAGTAAACCCTTCTTTAAAACAAGCTTGAGTCACACTGACTTTGTGGACCAATCCTTGAAGTTTCTTAGCCAGTTGTTCAAAAGTAGCTTTTCACTAGCTCATTCCAGGATATTTAGATTTCCAGTTTAGCCTGAAGCTCTGGAATTTCATATCAATCTCTCATGAAACTGCTAACCACATTTTAATGGAAGTGGAATTCATAAGGACCAGTATTACACAGCAGAAAAAAGTAAAGGCAGTCCTCCCCATGATCACAATTGAACCCAAAGTTTCTGTTGCTAAGCAGGACAGTTGTTGAGTGAGTTTTGCCCCATTTTACAAACTTTCTCGCCACAGTTCTAAAGTGGACTCTTGCACTTGTTAAGTTAGTTACATGGTTGTACATGAATCTGGCTTCCCCATTGACTTTGCTTGTCATAAGTTTGCAAAAGATGATTGCATGACCCTGGGACGCTCCAATGGTCATAAATACAAATCAGTCGCTAAATTTTGATGATGTGAGCATTGGGATGTCGCAATAACCATAAGTGTGAAAAACGGTCATAAGTCACTTTTTGCTGTTGTAAATCCAGATGGTCATTAAACAAATTATTGTAAATCAAGGACTATTTGTAATAAAAAAAAATGGAGATAAAAGGTGTTCTTATCCATGTTATGACAAAATATTCTTTCCTTATCAATAACTAATATGGAGGTGACTGTTGCTTTACTAACATTGGCAAAGTTGCGTATCCCATTTTAAATTGGGAGTGAGTGCAAGGCACATATGCCTTAGATATTGAGTGCAAGGCACATATGCCTTAGATATTGAGTGCAAGGCACATATGCTTATATATTGAAATTCTCAACAGGCATCTCTGTATATAAAATGTGTGGTGAGTTATTTAAATAGTAAGGGTTGTGTGTACAGTGTGTAGATTGAGTGGGATCTGCTGCTTCTTTCTTTGTTGTGGGCTCCTGAAGATGTTTTCTGCAGCTTCAGATGCCAGACAAATAGATTCCAGCCTCAGCAGGAATGCATAGATTTCACAAATAAAGCAATTTTCCAGGCTGGGACAGTGACTTTGACATTCAGAATGGATACAAGATCTCTATATTCTCATTCTGTCAAAAGAAGATCATCCATCTTTGTAAATGTCGAATTTGATTAAATGCATTAAAAATTGTTGAGGTCAATGCAAAGATCAATCCATTATAATTTTCTTAATGTTCATAGTTTATCATTGTTTAGCAGCTTCATAATCATGATTTTTTAAAAAATAAAGAATGATCTCAGAATTGCTGTAAAGCTCTTAACTGATTATCAATAGAAGTGTTGATACTACTTTTCGCAAGTATTTTGGTGACAATAATGTATTGATTCTAGACTGTTGTATTAAATCAATTTCTCTCTTGGTTACCTTATTAGTAATCACATTTAAAAAATGTATTCATGGTGCTTAAATAATAAAAATACAGTTGTTGAATGATAGTCTTTAAAACAAACCAATTAAGAAAACTAAAAATAAATAAATAAAACTTTTAAGACTAATTGAAATATTAAATGGAACTGTTCATTCAGTGGCTTCAAAATAAAAGAATAAGAACAATAAGGAAAAATAATATTTGAAAGGCAAACACAGAGGACATATTAACCTAACTTCAATATTCTTTCAGAGTTGATATAAAATAACATTCTCATGCTGTCCCCTGCCAGGGGGATACCATTGAAAAGCTCAGGTGTATAATTTCACACTTTTTGGTTGAAGTAGATTTTAAAAATGGAAAGATTGTACTAAATTGGACGCTTTATTTCTCAGAAAAAAAACCCTTGTGAGTTATGAGGTTAACTATGGGGGCCTCAATAAATGTCAGCACCTGGCTGATCCTACCTGGGTTTGGAAACTAACAAAATTGAACCTGAGTAATTCTTGGATAGAGAACAATTAGTTTGTAGAACAGATTGGGAAATCATAGTAATTCCTGGAATAACAATGGCAAATCACTTATGGGTAGCATCCTGCTTTAGCTTTTAATTACATACTCAGAGTTGCTCTAGAGATTAGCAATTTACTCAAGATTGAAGAGATAATTGCAGGCAAAGAAAGGCATGTAAATTAAATCACAGTCTGTGGGAGAAAAAGCTTGCTTGAGTGGTTTCACTTTCAACAGGGGCATGCAGAAGAATAGTCAAAATCCAGTCCAAAATTCAGAGAGCCAGTTCAGGTTTGTTGGTCAGTTGGTCAGAGTTCGATGAACAGAATCCACAAGAATATCACTCAGGAGCCAGAGGTCAGACAGTTGTTTCCAATGAAAGGACAAGTGCCAGGGCTGTCTCTTAAATCAGGCTGCAGTCAATTGCCTTCAATAACAGAGATCTCTTATTCTGTTTGGCAAGAAGCCTCATTGAGTATTGTTGTTCTGCTCTCCATTCTGAGTGTGAGAACTTAGAAGTGCCAATCTATAGCAGGGGAGCCAAACTCCTGGCCCGCGGGCCAGATTTGTCATACACTGGCCATACCCACGCCTAGTTTAGCAAAGGGGAAAAAAGTCCCGATACTTCACTTGATGATGCCATAACGCTGTGAGTTTGACATCCCTGATCTAAAGTGTTTCTGCCAAATCCCTTGAGGGATTATTTAGAGCCCCCCCACCAAAGAACATGGTGGCTTGGCCATTGCAGTCCAGGGTGTTCTGCGTTGTTCACACAAGTGACATCTAGCCATAAATTTCTTTGTGCCTCTTTGGCCACAGGAATATATGTGGAGAGTTGAGTTAAAATATGGTCAAGAAAAAAATCAGTGGTCGTACTTCAGAATACAACAGAAACAATAGACAAGAATAAAATAGGTTCCAATCAAGTTGGAAGTAGTAGTGAGCCTTCATGGGCTGAGGACTAATAAACATATTATTTTGAACATGTTCCTAACCAAACTACAACTTGATGGCTCCATTTCCACTTTCTGCTTTTTGTCAGTATATCATGCCTCATATACAAAGGGCAATGTACACCATATATATTCTTTCTTCATGCCATTTTTGTTTTTAATCTTTATGAAGGGTATCACTTTACCCAGCCCCTAGTCTCTAAGGTTCCACGGAATAGTCTCTAAGGCTAACCCAGCAATATTTCTCTGTAAGAAATGTTTATTACTGTTGTCATATAACATGTGCATGCCTGTTCCTGGTATTCCTGCTATTCTTTCCTTTTTCACGGAAGGCTGCTTCTGTGAGGCGGTTCTGGCTTTATTGTTTACATGGACAAAACATGTGCCTGCTCTCTTTTTTCCTTTCATTAGTGAGTCCAATCGTGAAGCTTTTGGCAGGAAGAGTTTTTCAGTCATGTGGTTTATTGTCTGATAAATAACAGACAATGAACACAATTCTAGTGTGGTCTGTGATGTGGGATGAATAAATCCTCATGCAACACCATTGTCTTGTCGAGCAGATTATGAAATTATTAGTGGGCTGCTCATTTTAGGATCAGTAAGACAGTCCTTGCATCTGAGATCAGTTTTGTTCAACACAAACTACCAAACTGAAGAAAAAAATAATATGGCTTTACTAGAGGTCATTTTTCAAGAGATGCCAAAAATACCGTTCTATTCTGGTTTTAATACAAGGCTTTTGGAGACATGGAAATAAGATCTCAGAAATGTATAATTTTATGCTTATTTTATACAGTACCTTGACAGTTACATTCTTGTTTTTTACTGCACTTCTTCAACCTTACAATTTCATTCCAGCCCATCAGAGATTGACTTGAGAAAGTAACAAAGACACCACATACTGAATCTTGTTCAATATCGGTAGTCAAACATAGTCAATTTAGAGTGAAAGTTCACAAGTGTCCTAAATGCCCCTCCCTCACATAACAACCATATTTTGATCGTTTGATCTAGAAACTTCTTATATTATTAATATTTTGTTAAGGCACACAGCTATGTTTTTTTCCCTTTTGCCTTCTGAAACTCGTATTGAAAAAATAGAATCTGTAAATAATCAACAAACAATTTGAGGGTTTCAGAAAACATAACTTTTAAACTCTTTATAGAAGTATGAAAAATGGAAAGTACCAAATGATGCACCAAGCACCAAATTCTTCCTTGACATGCTCAGAATTTTATTGTATTAGCATAATCATATTAGGTCCTTTAACTACATTAGTTTCCCATTCTGATCTTGTTGAATGTTGACCTACTATTTAGTGATATTGACAGGGAAAGATTTTACAAAGGTTACATGTTTGTCTTTAGGAATGCTTGCAAATGTCTATTCCTAAGGGTAATCCTTAGCATTTACTGGCCAGATGCCCTTCCTGATGCCACATTGAGTTTGCAGCAGATTTTTTTGTGTGTGCCCTGGGAGAGAAACCTCTGTCGCTACTTAGAATTGAACTCTCAACCTTCCAAGCGTCTTCACCAATAAGCCACCATGCCACTCCTGCTTAAGATACTTAAAGGTACCTTTCTTTTCTTATATTTCTTTTCTTTTATCTTCTTCTGTATCTTTTCTTTTTCAAATGCCCAATGGAAATAATTGCTACAGCTCTATGTAGAATTCTTTCCAAAGACAAGATAATGTTTCTATTTGCGCTCTCATTTATAAATAATCTTTACTAAAAATAAGATTGCAGAACAGCCTTAATATTATAGAAAGGTCTTATGCCTCTCTACCTTCAGAACTAGGCTGAATGGAAATACAGAATAACATCATAATTCTAGAATTTGAACAGATGACATAAAGGAGATCTACCAAAAGACAGTTCATATTTTCTCAGAGAGAGAAATATTGTTCTTTTCCTTTACTAAGTTTGGGGAAAAAGTTGTGCAGGAATAGATGGATAGTATTTTTTCTTTTCCCAATTTATAGTTCCTTCCAGTTGAATTTTAGGGACATTCAAGCATCAGGAGCTTTGATCACAGAGTTCTTTTTTTTTTAAATTGAGAATTTTATTAAATTTATCATAGCATAAATTTATCATAGTATAAAATACAAATGAAAATAAATATGATGGGAAAATTGGAAAGGGAAAGAAAAGAGAGGTGTTGGTACTGGAAAATAATAAAAATCATTGTCTGCCAACTTTTTTCAGTGAAAAAAGTTTTTCAGCCGCCTTGTGTTCCCTCTGTTGGGGGAAGAAAGGCGGAGTATAAATCTAATAAAATAAAATAAATAGTAAAATAAAAAAATAAAAAAGTACAGAATAAAATTACAGCCTCAACTTTTTATTTCACCAACTTAAAAAATACTAGGTATTTCTATATAATAAAAAAACCTGTATTAATCAGCAAAACCCAGCTTCAAAAATTCTGTCTCAAATGCAAAGTCCAGAAGCAGTTTCCAAGCAGAAACTAAGTTGGATATGTTCTCTGCTCTAATTAAAGCAGTAAATTTTGCCATTTCTGCTAGGTCTTCAGTTGTGGGGATATTGATATATATATCTGTCCATTTCTGTGCATATAGAATTATCACTGGAAATCAAAATATACAAAAACAAACTTTCAAATCTTTCCCCCCAATTCCTTATCTAGTAATCCTAAAAGAAAAATGTCAGGTTTCAATGTTATGTCAGTTGATCACAAAGTTCTTACAGGGTAGCATTATAAGACAGAAACCAGAAAGTTGAAACTCTGCAAAACCAGACAGGTGAAAAACAACTTTTTGGCTCACGAAGCAGCTACTGAGACTCAGTCAAAATGACTGCCCCAACCAGCTTCACCTTGCAGACTGCTAAATGTGTAAATCACGCCTCGACTTTAATTTACAATGTGACTACTATTTCATATGCTGAGTTTTAGAATGTTAGGCTATTTCTGATGGGGTGTTAACTATACCTTGTCAGCAGCTGCTGTCATCCATGAACGCCTGGTAAGAAACTTTAAATTTACAGAACCTTGGAGTATATGATCTTGAAACTGTGTTGACTGAGTGGAACAACCGTTTAAATTGTGAATAACTGTGGCAATTGGTGTGAAAATACAAAGTAGGCCTATGATAACTTGTGTTAACTGCACCCTGTGTGCTTTTCCAAAAATCTGTGGCTTCATGACTTTCCCATTGTTTGATTAATCAACCTTTGATGCCAATTTGTTTTATTAACATTATGTGATAGGAACATTTTGTGGGTGCTGAATAACGTACGATTGTGTTAATGGTTGAAAACCGTCAGGTTTCAGAAGCTGAACCAAGTCAGGTTGGTTTAATGGTCCGCGGGGATATTGCCTGGACTGTAAAACTGAATTGGGAAGAAAATATATATCACAAAATATTGTTTTTAAGAAAACTACTTGGTTATGTCTTTTCAATCACAAATGTATGAATGCTGGTAAATCTCATACTCATAGAATACTGAACTGTAGTTTGCACAAAATAATACTTTTATCATGGTACAAAGAACTTTTAATGAATGTTCCCACTTTTGCTCATGATGAAATATCAGACAAATATCAGTGGAGACAAATGAATCACTTCTTCTCTGTCAAAAGTGAAGAGGACTGGAAACAATAGAGAAATGAATTGGGTGCAGATGAATTTAAAAAAAGGCTGTATATTGACAGGTTGAACTTCATGAATTGATGATTTCCAGATATAGGCACTAAGTAAGTACTCTGCCTGGAATGAAATTGGATTCTCATTGAAAAGGCAGCTTGAGAGCTCTCTAAACTTTATTTCTGTGGGCTGAATTAGGGTTTGATTCATTAGTTCTTTATGAATATTCCTGGACAGTGATGGCCAGGCTCTAGTGATACTCTAAGTGAGCCAATTGGTTGTAGTGATTCAAGACACCAAACTAGAAACTAAGGAACTGTGACTTCTAATCCTGCCTCTTATCTATGAGCCTTGCTGAATAACGTTCAGTCAATCGTTCTCTCTCAGTCCTAGGAAGAAGGCAATAGCAAACCACTTCTGAAAAGCCATGGATGGAAACTCATTGAGGAGAGAACCAACCTAGAACTAAGGAGGATTTTCCTGATAGTTAGAACAATTAATCAGTGGAACAACTTGCCTCCAGAGGCTGTAGGTGCTCTGACACTCAAGGTTTTAAAGAAAAGATTGGACAACCATTTATCTGAACCTATTTGAGCAAGGGGTTGGACTAGAATACCACCAAGGGCCTTTCCAATTCTGGTATTTTGTTATAATGCATTGACATCAAAAAACAGTAGACTTGTCCAGGGAGTCATCAAAATAATGATTCAAATGCATGCAGGTACACACAACACACACACAATGCACACAAGGCATCCTAAGTGAATTATTTTCAGTCTCAGTTATTTAGCTTACTGAGCTACTGCTTTGATTCATTACAGCTTTCATAAAGACTTCTGAATCTGGGACTACCAGCAGAAGGCTATTGATGGCTACTAATCTTCAAACATTTTTATTAGGTTATAAAGTATTATAAAATGCAAAATACAAAAGTAAATAAAAGAGCAGTGAGAGGGGAGAGGAAAGGGGAGAGAGAAATAAGGGAAAGGTAGGGAAAGGAAAAGAAAAAGTAGCATTGATTTCCAACTGTTGCAGTAGAAGAGGGCATTAACATCAAATCACATCTTTTTATTTTTTTAACAAGTCATTTCTATAAAGATCTATCTAATCCGTAAAACCCAAAATCAAAATTACATTCTTTTCCATTTCAATCACAACATTCAGAATCGGTTTCCATGGCGAAAGAAAAGTACTTATCTTCTTTTCTTAACTCAGAGTAGTCAGTTTTGCCATTTCTGCCAACTCCATCAAATTCTGCATCCATTCTTCTATGGTAGGTATCAAAGTATCTTTCCATTTTTGCCCATACAATAGTCTTGCTGCTGTCAACATATGTTGTAGCAAAGTTCTAATTTTTTTTCTCCTGTTCTTTTTCCATTAGTCTCCAAAGGAAAAGTTCTGGTTTCATTTCTATCTCCATTTTCAGAATTTTCTGTATTAGAGGATAAATCAAACTCCAAAATGTTTTTGCTGTATCACATGTCCACCATAAATGATAAAAAGTCCCTTCTTTATTTTTACACTTCCAACATTCATTTGACATACCTTTATACATCTTAGATAGCTTTTCTGGTGTTAAATACCATCAATACATCATCTTATAAAAAATCTCTTTTAAATTATAATTTAGTGTAAATTTTAAACCCACATATTTTCCCATTGTTCAAGCATTACATTATATCCAAAATTCCTTCCCCACTGGATCTTACACTGTTTTACATGTTCATTTTCGAAGTTCAGTTTCAATAACATTTTATAAACCTTAGCAGATGTCTACTAATCTTGATAGATGCTTGATAGATGTCCATAGTCATAGAAGGCATGGTTTAAATGCAAGAAATAGAAGGCTGCTGTTTTTCTATCTGCATTTGAGAGTTTCTTCAGTGCATCTTGTTAACCATAGGGTGGTCAAATCCTAGACTAGTTGGACCATAAGATCTAACCTGGACGTTATGTACTTATAAATACACGTGACATTGAGAATTAATGATTTTTTTAAAAAAATAGCAATGGCATTTAGTAAGGTCACAATGTTGTTTTAGTGAACTGCAATAAATTGATTCTTGCAAACATCATTGTGACATCTTATGGCTGGCCAGTGGTTGATTTTCTGCTAAAATATAGGAACAGTAAGAGAAAATCATTTTTGGTCTGAAGCTT
This sequence comes from Boaedon fuliginosus, assembly GCA_027560395.1. NCBI lineage: Eukaryota > Metazoa > Chordata > Lepidosauria > Squamata > Lamprophiidae > Boaedon > Boaedon fuliginosus. The sequence continues at coordinate 40,018 of JANHGC010003220.1, read as the reverse complement.
GAAATGATTCATGTTCATACTGAATGAGAACTATTTCTTTGAAGTAAACCTAAAGGAAAATTCATTGCCTCCCCTGCCTTTCTCATTCATTACGTCATGTGATTTTTCAATGTAATTGATTGCATGAATTGCAATAATTATTTTCAGTCTGTATCAGAGTACACTAGCAAAGGGTTGACATTTCATAAGCTGGGAAAATAATGTACCACGCTTTATAGGAAGAGCTGCAAATGTTCATGTGGGCAAAATTATGAATTGTTTTGTGGGCCACATGAAAACAATAAAAAGCATATTAAAAAGAATGGCAATGTCTGTATTGCATTAATGGAAAAGATTAAGCATTTTTTTGAGTAAATACTTGGTGACACACAATCGTATTTCTCTTGTTCTTAGGATGTTTTGATTTGAAAGTTGTTGATGCTTCAGCGAGTGGTTTCCTCTTGTAATATAAAATATTTCTGTCTGGCCAAATATCTCCATTGTCTGAGTTTTCTTTGTTTTGGTGATAACTTGGTTATTCAAAATGAACAATTCCTACTACTCTTCTTCAGATGCTTCATTTTATTGTTTTTCTTGAAAGTATAAGCAAAAGCTTATTGAAATTATCAAACAAATGAAAGATTTTTCCTAGAGGGCTCCACAAAAATAATTTCATAAAATGAACATTGTTATACCATTCCAATGATCATTTATACAAATCATTCTATGTTTCTTGCCATTCAGGATGTAACCGTATCAATCCTATCATCCTATAAAAAGTATTTCAATAGCCATGTAGTTTTTGATAGCCACCCATCCAATTCAAGAGATATATTTCCATCCTCTGAAGACTCAGGAAAAACAAACTCAATTTCCCTTTCCAAGCTCCACAATCACTCTTTTTCTGTAGCTGTAAAATCCCAACTTTACAAACTTCTGAATAATTATGTAATGGACATGATGTGGATTTGGGGCAAGGTATGTGATGGATTACCATTTACTTCTAAAAGTATGTCACAACATCTTGAACATACTATAAAACTAAAGTAAACAGGGTAGTAGGAAACATTACTATGTTACCTATTTCATCACGTGTCTGTGACAAAAGAACCCACTTTATCTACTAAAGCCAGTAATGTGTCTACCATCACACTGTTTTTTGAAAGAAACATCATCCAACTCTTTACCTGTTTTAGGATCATCTGATTCTTCCAGAGTCAGGTGATCACTCTTTAAAAAAGCCTAAGTAAGCACTCCCCTCCCGCCTTATGCTTTAAGTTTTAGAAAAAGTACAAAAAGTTTGGGAAGAAAATTTGTCTCACCCATCATAATCGGCAAATCCACTTCTTTTAGTCTCATTCATGCTGGAAGGCATTAATATATATCCTTTTTGTTAATTCTGTTTCTCAGCTTTTATGAATGGAGTGAGCTAACAGTGGAAACTCTTCAGCAACCTTTCAGTAATAAAAATAATTGAATGAATCAATTATGTGGAAATGTGTGTTAGACTAACCCACATGTGGCTCAAGCTGGAAGAGGAAAGTTCTGAGCAGCACAAAATCATAAGGAAGTAATGTTTCTTCTCTGGATAGACATTTTGAGGTCTTTCATAACACACAAATAGGGTTTTGAAAGTCCAGATGTGTATCTCATTAATTTAACCGCCAGCTATATGATGTATAGTCTTTCAAGATAGTAAAACACTTTCCCTACATTCTAGGTTTAGAGCAATATTAAGTTTTCTCTTCCTAGATGACTTTCTACATGGATGGAAGTTGGGGACCTGGGGATTAGGGGTAGGTGCAAGTAGTAAACATAGGTGAACATTTTTCTTTTCCTAGGAAATATTTAAGGAATTTGAGGTTCTTGTTGTTGCTCATAAAAAAAATATCCTCAATTGTTTCTAAGTCACATGAACTTAGTCCAGTGGTTTCTGTGCTCAGAATGGCAGAAAACAACAGCATCATTTTGTAATAATTATGGTGAGACAATGGGGTATGGGATCTGCATGTGCCTTGGGGCCATAGCTTTCTGACTCCAATATACTGTATCCAGTTCTATAAACTTAGAATACTACCTTGCCCTTCTTGATAGTTTTTTTTTCTGATACCAATCTTTGATCAAGCATATTAAGTAATTTATTATTTCAGGCATGAGAACCTCTAGTCATCCTAAACTTGCCTAATGACATTTCTTAGCTTCTCACACATTCCTGATCCCAACTGGGATTACTGAGAGTTATAGTTCAGCAACATCTGGAAAGGGACAGGTTCCACATTTCTGAATTATTATTTGAGATTGCTTTAAGCCCTCTTTATTCTTTTGGGTCATTTCTCAGTTTTGTATTCATGAGGCATCCATATAATAACCTTGAAAATTTATGGTACTTAAGGCAAGTTGAGGGATTTGGAAAGTTTGCTCCCCCTGCTGGGTGCAAGAGTGGTTGAATGATTCCAGCTGTTGCCATTCAGGCAACTGTAGGAGTCTTGGAAGACTCTCCTCAAACTGCTGTACTTGTAGCCTGTTGCCAAACTGGCACTGTTGTCTTTGCGCTGAATGCCAGGCCCTAGTTATTCAGCTAAGACTGCGTACTATATATAATTTCAAGCTGTTGGGAGGAATATTTGTGGAAGATGTTACAGAGACTTACTACTAGCAGCATATGGAGTAGGTTTTTCATATCCGTTTTTGGACAAAATTTAAAACGCAAAGTTTAAAGCATTCCTCCAATCAAGGTTTGTGAGAATAAAGAATCTTTATTGAAAGTTTTTATTAAGTACCTCTTCAGTGGTAAGTTTCATAAAGCAACCATTTTATGGTGAGTTGCTGAATAAGTTTCATAAAGCAACCACTTTCTGCTATTATTTTCTTGTCTGTCTATCATATCACTTGTCTGGCATTTCCAGCCGAAAGAAGCTCTGTTGTCCAGGTAGGTAAAGTCCCTTCTAATTCTTCCAACTCTTCCAGTAGGCTACTGGAAACACTAGGAAAGGCTCTGGTGTGAAACAAGTTGACTTGGTAAAGCAAAATATATCATACTTGGACCTTAATGAACCAATTCACACCTTCATGATATGAAATACCTTGCAACCTATGAGGTATTCTCAAACAAGAAAAAGATTTGTCCAGGTTCTTGACAATACTATGAAAAAAGAAATATTAAAAGCACACCAAGGAGGTTCAGACTTTATGTGAACAGCCTTACATTGCTACAAAGATGCAGGGCATGTTAAGGTTAATCAACAGAAAAGAAATATGATCTCTCCCAGCAGACATAAGAGAAAAGGAGGAATAAATGTTGGAAAAAGCATAATGCCATTGTGATATAAGCTCTCTATTTTTGTATGTTATTGTATCAAGGATCCATATGAAGGACACAGAGCTTGCACTGAGTTGTTGTAATGCTCATTTTGTCATTTTCTTCATCGTGATGGAATTGTCAGATTCTGCAGATGTTTCCTAGAAACCTCAGTTTAAATATAAATGTTTTGATTATATTTTTTGTACATTATAAATAAATAAAAAGTGCTTTGAAAAAATTGCTGGACCAGAAACCTGATTTGTAAACTGAACATTTAATAAGAGCCAGAGTTACATGGATCCGTCTTAGAATGATCAATGTTATTATTTTTCTGAGTTTATGACCCAATAAACTGGGTTTGCAAATTATTCTCATTTACTTGTCCAGCTAGTCAATGAATCAACGGTTGTAATATGAACAAAAAGCTTGAAATGGCCATGATTATTTCCAGCCATTATTTACACTTAAATGGAAAGCAGTACGGCTGACTAAAATCTTTGGTGAGCACAGAATATGGTTATTGTTCATATTAGGAGAACTTTGGTCATGATACTACTTCAAAGGTTACTAGTTCAATAAGACCCACGAGACATAAGGTACTGCCTGAGATCACAGCAGGAAAGAAAGGAAGTTACCTTCCTCTCTTGCCTTCAGAAGTCGTGGGTGCCCCATCACTGAAGGCTTTCAAAAAGAGACTGGACAACTATTTGTCTGAAATTATGTAGTATCTCCTGTTCGAGCAGGGGATTGGACAGGGTCCTTCCAACTCTATGATTCTATGTTCCATCTTCTGAGGCTCTTTTTTTGTATATGTTTTATTTGCAGTTTTTTTCTTTTAACAACCAGCATTTTTTGTGGACAGTGCAATGACTGGGGTAACATATTTTACACGGAGTGCTCACATAATAATACAATTACATACAAAATTTTTATCTTCCAACTTCTGACCTTAATGGGCTCATTATAATTATAATATATTCTTTTATATATCAATATATATTCTACTATTTTCCCAATTTACTATATTTCCCCCATTTGTTGGGGTTCTTCTATATTTACCTCATTGTCTTTAAACAATACTATTCCCTCTTTATGATTTTTATCACTTCCTCCAAAAATATATATAAGCATCAATAACATTTCTTCATACAGTATACATTAACTCCTATTAAGTCACTAATATTTTAATATGATCAGTATTCCACATTTTCAATATCTCAATTTTCTATAAACACCAATACATCCAGTTATCAATGATTTAATCAATCCCAAAATTATCTCTAAATCCCCTGAAAACTATATTTTCCAATATATTTTTGCATCCTGTTAATCATAATACATTTAAATATACCTAGTCCTAATCTTCCACCTAATCTTAATATATTTATGATTATAATAAATTATATTATATATCTATATATATGCTACTATTTTTTGAATTTAAACTTTCCACTTATTTCTATTGGTTTTCAATATAGTTACTATATTGCGGGATATTATTTCTCTATCCTTCGTCTCTCAGCCTTTTTATAATTTCATCATTTATTGATTTTTTTTGGTGATTCTTTTATGTTTCTCTTTTGGAATCCTATTTGTCTTACTGGTTTTTGCACAAGTTAATTGTTCCTTCTGTCTTGTCCTTTAACTCCTTCTGCTGCATCTTTTGAATATCCATCCATAACTCTTCATAATTTTTGAAAAATCATCCTTTTTTTTCTTAATCGCGGTAAGAATGGCTGGAAAATAGCGAAGCTCCGCCAGGCTCCATGAAATGCAGCCAGTAACTGCTTGCTGGGAGACCCTAGGGGTTAAGCCACCCTGGAGGGGTGGTGAAGAAAGGAGAGGCACTTTGTCGATTGTGAGGAAACTGCAATTTCCTCGCTGATCCGAAGAAAGCTCTCCTGATCGGCAGCAGGGACGATGGCCATTTTCTTGGTCTGTCACAAGCTGGGACAACCGGGACACTAAGATTTTGTACTGGACCAGTGTGTGGACAGAGTAGTGAAATTGGGTGAGATAATTTCCAACTGTTACCCTAGAAGACTAGCTTAAGTAAAAAAATTCAAAATATAATATCCATCTTAAGGAAGCGGTGATTGGATTTATGGAGAAAGATTAAAGATTAAAAATTAAAGAGGAAGTTCAAAGATTAAAGACATAGAAGTAAAAACAAAAACTAAAGATTTTTAACTTAAACCTAAAACAATCCTTAATCCCTTCCTCTGAGTACTGGAGGGGGGGGCCTGTTTTGTTAAAAAAAATACAATGTGCAACTTCATTTAATTTGGCTGCTTCTTCTTTTTTTCCAGATAGTTGCTATTGCCTCTAGCAATCTCGAACGTGC
>JANHGC010003220.1:18190-30710 GCA_027560395.1 Boaedon fuliginosus | reverse complement strand
ATTGATTTTTTTGGTGATTCTTTTATGTTTCTCTTTTTGAATCCTATATGTCTTTCTAGCATTTCTGCACAGATTAATTGCTCCTTCTGCCTTGCCCTTTATCTCCTTCTGCTGCATCCATCCATAAACCTTCCATTATTTTCAAAAATTCATCATTTCCCCCCCTCTTTCCTGTTGTAGGCTCTTAAGGAATTGTCTATTTGATTTTTAGTATTTATTATTACTATTTTTTCAGTGTTTTTATCTGCTTTTAATTTATTTTTTACCTCCTTGTAGTTTATTTTGCTTTGCCCCCTTTGCCACTATTTCTAATTTCTCAGTGGTCTTTTGTGTGTGTTATATTCATCTTTTTTCACCATTTGTTGACATATCTTTATCTTTAAATATTCCCATCAACTTCTTGTAATTCTTTGTCAACATTTCTAACATTTCTTCATATAACTTTATTAACTCCTTCTGGGTCATTTTGTAACCAATTAATAACCTCTAATATTTCAGTATCCCAATATCTAGAAACTGCACAAAGAAACAATTGTTAATAAAAATTAGTCAATGCTAAAATTATAATTCCAAGTCCCCTAAATCTCTGATCTTTAAATGCTATAAATTTGTACTTTTCAGTCTTTATAATTTCCAATTTGCCCAGTTGTCCAGATTTTAAAATCTTATTTATCTTTTCTTCTTTTTCATTTTCCACTTTTCAGTGTACAGTTCCAATAAATGTTTAAACATTAACAATTTAATGTTTTCTTTGATTTGCCTTATAAATATTCAAAAAGCTCAGTAGATATTTCCCAGCATCCAAATCGCCTACTAAAATAAAGCTCAAGTAGCTTTCCTGACATTGTTTACTTTCTCTCTTTTCACTTTCCTTTGGATTTTACACATTGCAGTACTCTTCTTCCTCCAGCATTTAACAGAGTGTAGAAAATTGAAAACAGCTGATTTGCATCCAGCCCGGGGGGTGGGTGGCTGTTAGAGATTAAATTTCAGAAAAGCAATTTCGCCCAATAACCACTTTTCACAATGTTATTCAGTTTTTTTCAGGCTTTCTATGTTTTAAATCATCCTTTAGGTTTTTCTTTTACTTCTATGTCTTTAATCCTTGATCTTCCTCTTTAATTTTTAATCTTTAAACTTTCTCCATAAATCCAATCGCCACTTTCCTAAGGTTTGGAGATTATTTCTTGGGACTTTTTACTTAAGTTAGCCTACTAAGGTAACAGTTGGAAATGATTTCACCCAGTTTCACTGCTCTGTGCACACACCACTCCAGTACAAAATCTCACTGTCCCGGTTGTCTCAGCTTGTGACAGATCACGAAAATGGCCGTTGTCCCTGCTGCCAATCGGGAGAGCTTTCTTTGGATCAGTGAGGAACTTGTAGTTTCCTCATGATTTCTTTCCTTTCTTCACCATCCCCCCAGGGTGGCTTAACCCCATAGGGTCTCCCAGGAAGCAGTTACCAGCAGCATTTCACAGAGCCAGGCAGAGCTCCACTATTTTCCAGACATTTTCACTGTGACATCAACCGGAAGTCTCTATCTTCCAAGACTCTTGATGAAATCATTTTAATGTGAGTGGAACAGTTGGTGTAGCAGCCTATAGCAGTGTAGCTTAACCTTGGCAACTTTAAGGTATGTGGACTTCATTTAGTGCTTGTCCAAGGGAACACAACAGTTGATAGTTCATTTCAGATACAATGGAGAAGGATGCTATTTATCTGAAAAGTCATTTGGATCCAGAGCTCTGAGAATGCTTTTCAAATATCATCCTACCTATTGTGTAAGTTCTGGTGACAATACAGCTTTCTCTGCTTTATCTGTGATGAAAACATGGTTTGTGGTAACAGACAACTTTTTCCTATAACAACAATAAACTCTTATCTTATATCATTAGCTTCAGATTTCTATTTTTCAACTGTTTTCTTTTAATAATTAGGAAGATTTTGTGGTTGTTATTCTACCAGGATTATTGCCTGCTAACAAGCTTTTTGTTCAGGTGTTTGTTTTGTGTTTCTCCTTTGTATGTACTTGTTTGATAGGAAAGCTTTATAATAACATTGTGATTTGTAATTCTTTCATGCCACCTTGAATGATAAATAGGATAGGTAAGAAAGTAGGCATTCTTCTACAAAATAGATAAATTATTAAATGAGATTGCCTTCTGAATAAATATGTATGCTGATGAGCTGAATGAGGTCTCCATCCAGAATGCTAATTTCATTGTGGGCAAATATATTTGTGCATGGTATATTGACAAGTTGCAAAAGCATGCACTAGAATTATAATCACGTAGTTTTAGCAAGATGTGAAATACATGAAGAATTTATATTCAGATTTATCACCAAATAAGTCAGTAGAATTTTCTGCATTTTTTCTTGCTAAATTACATCCACAAATGTACACTTTCCACAGTAAATAAAATTAGGAGAACAAGAAAAAATAAATTTTGGAGACAATCCAGTAATGGGTTTTGCTATTATTACCCAGTTGAGTGACTCATGGGTGACGAACTGTAGGCAATAAAGAAATTCAGGAAGGAAATGAGAATTCAGGAAGGAAACATTATAAAATTGAGACTCAACCGTTTTCAGCCTTGCTGATTCCTTCTGCATGAAGGTGATGTCAGATGATGAACCTTGAGAACTAGCACAAGTAACAACCGAAGGAAACCATATTTGATTTTTTTCCAGGTAAAGACAAGAAAGCTGTATAGAAGGAATAGAAGGAACTGAATAAAAAGAGAAGCAAAAAAGAAAATTAGATGTTTTCCTTATTTGTGCTTTGAATTAATTCACATTTATTCTAGGTTAGTTAGATGAATAAGTTCTTTCACTGTTAGACAGGCTTGACTTTGTAGAGAGAGAACAGTGGTGACATTCAATTTTTTACTACCGGTTTTGTGGGTGTGGCTTGGTGGGCATGGCTATGCTATCGGCCAATTAGAAGTGGTAGTAGCCAGTGTCGACCAATCAGAGGTGGTATTGGCCGGTTCTCTGAATCAATCAAAATTATTGCTACCGGTTCTCTGGAACCGGTCAGAACTGGCTGAATACCACCTCTGAAGGAGAACCTGTCTTTTCTAGACATTGCTTTGAGTTCAAGGAGGCATAATTATATAAAAACATAAAATGGAGATACACTCTCTTATCCCCTTATGCTGAATGATGGGAGGTAGTTAGGGCAGACCAAAGGAAATGAGTCATGCATCTTGCATCTTGAAAAACTGCCTTTGGGACAACCATGACCTGGATGACTGAGAATCATCATAGACATAAACTTGTTTAGCTCAAGAATACACAAGAGGACTTCTATGGATATCAAGAGTACATACACCCTGGCTCCTGACCCATTGTCCATGCTTCTAATTAATAGTAATAAAAATGATAGTGATAATGATGTTGCTTAGGAGGTGATATGCAATATTTTCTGAGATTTGGTGATCTCATGAGATAATTGGGGATGAAGTTCAAGGCACTGGGTAAGATATCATCCTGGGTGGGTCCATAACATTGTTGTCATTTTAGTTCATCAACACATGGAAGATCTTAGTCAAATTGAACAAGAAGAACGTATACTACATCCCATAAAGGAGAAATGCATATCCTGAAGCTATTAGAAAACGTAATTCATTTTTCTCTGGAATGTTGTACATTTTAAAATGCCAGTTTTCTTTGTTTTTCTGTTGTTTATTTTGCTTAATCCAAGGCTGTATAAAGCTGTTGAAGTTTACTCTTTTGGTCCTATTTGATTTAGAGTTTTAATCAGTGAACCTAGGGCCAACTTTAGCTAGTGAAAAGAAGATACTTTAATCTTTGTTGAGCATTTATCAATTACAAGCCAGTAAGTAAGGATGATGAGTCAGGGTGTCTGGAAGACAAAAAATAATTGTACTGGTATATTTATTTTCATGGGCATGTGCCCTGTAGAACGACTTTTTGGCAGCCATGATGTCTCTGGATTGTGTTTCCACTGACTGATAATAACATTGGCCCACTGCAGTTTCAAGAGGCCTATGTCTAAACGGATAATACCTTTCCCACTCATCCCACACTTCACTGCTGCCAAGGAATGGCACAAACTCTCATGGCACGCACAGCCTTTAGAAGAGCTCTAGCATGGGCATACCCATGTAGATATTCTACAGGCACTTATTCTGTGTTTTTTGTTTATGTAGACCTGCTTTTAAATTTTCACAGCCATTTTTGCTTAGACATCTGGTGAAATGCTCTTTCCAGGATATTAAAGATTTTTTTTAAATAGACTTACAGAACATTTATATGACCACCACAGCTATTTGTGAATTTCCTGCTATTTATGTGTGGTTTAGATGACTGAGTATTTCATTTTGGACACCCCCTCCTCCAAAATGAAGAAATGTATTGGAGCAATAATGATAACTTTCACACAAATATTTGTATAGAACTTTAACCATCTGACAATTACCTTTTAGTCTCTCTCTCTCTCTCTCTTTCACACATATACACAAAGCTCAAAAACACACAACCAATCATCACTACATTGTTCTTTATAAATCTGTAATGTCATCCTTGCAATTTTCTACCCAAATTGTATTGTCTCTCAGTAGTACACCTGCTGTGTCTTAGTTATTTTAGCGAATATATTCAATATGACATGGATGTTGCTGAAAGGAAACAAAATATGATGAATGTACGACTAAAAATACTTCACATGAAGGGGGAAAGGAAGCCTTGAATCAACTTTTAAAATCCCAGCCTGGTTCTATATTAATGGCCAGAAAAAATATTTTACATTTGCAACTGAGCCAAAGATCAGTTTTACCCTTGACTTTTGTGGCATTATTAATTTCCTATAAAAGTGTGTATATGGGACTCATTGGAAAAATGAGAAATGGCTAAATTTTAACCATTTTCATTGTCAAATGCTTGGCTTGGCCTTCGGCTATTTTTTGTCCTTCTTTATAATGTATTATGTGTTATAATGTGTTCTTTTCTTTTGGAAGACCACATAAAATACAGACTGTTATGAAGATCACATATCATTAGAAAATAATATGCTAATGTGTAGGTGTATACACATGATGGGCAATTAAAATAAAATTATGAGTCTCTGTGTGATATGGAACCTTGAAGAGAAATATCAAAGGGTATTTGCAGGCAGTAAATAGACATCCAGATGACATATTTTTTTCCGAATTAGACTTCCTTGCTTGCCACATTTGCTGGCTAATTCAACCTCCCAAATTAAAACAAATCTGTTTAGAGGGTTGTCATAGTGACAAAAAGGCATTTCTATATTGCTATAGAATGAGAGAAAGATTTTCCCAGAAGAATTCTGAGATAAAAATGGCAGCTTTTGGACAAAGTTTACATTAAGCATAGTTCTCATTAGCCTATATAAGAGGTCACCAAACTTGGCAACTTTACGACTTGTGGACTTCAACTCCCAGAATTCTGGGCTGAAAAAGTTGAAAAATTCCAGTAGTTGAAGTCCACAAGTCATAAAGTTATCAAATTTGGAGACCTGGCCTACATAAAGATGGATCAAGCATAGCTAGATCCAGAAACATATATTCCAATCTTAGCTTTGGATCTCAGCTTAGTCTTGACAATGTCTTCCACTAAGGGTGGACAATATACAGTCCTGTTAAACTACAGCTCCCATTAGGCATCACCATTGTTTATGGTATCTCAAGCTGCAGTAACTATTTGGAAAGTCACAAAGTTCTCAAAGAGTTGCCTCAGAGGTTCTGTGCATAGGGCACGCAAACAAGTCATTGCTGTATGTTTTTGTATTTTGAATCTTGTATTATTACATATTGAATCTTTAATATGAATCAGAACATTGATACTATCTCCTTTTACTGAAAACTAAGCACTACTGAAAAAGTTGCAGGAAAAATATCAGCAACTTAAAGCACTGCCTGATTGCTTTTGTTAATCAATTGGCTACATTTTTCTTTTACAGAGAACATCTGTATATAATTCCACAGATGTTATCTTCTTCCTCAGACCCTCCACCCATTTTCAAAACTTTGTAAGTATTTGCCACATCCAACCAATTTGCTAACCCACTTGCACACATTTCTTTTAAATTATCCCTTAAAAAGTTCTTTCTTTTAACTCCCTCCAGCTTCTTATCTTTTTAATAATATGGCTTCCAGACTTGTATATAACATTTGTAATGCAGTCTTGGAAGAATGTAGACAAAACAGCCTTCTTCTTCCTATGCGTTTCCCACAACAGAAAGTCAAATATACAGTATATCTCTACCATTTTAAAATTAGTAAACGAGATTAGAAAGAGTAGAAAAAATAGACACATTCCCGAACTAGAGAAACAAACCAATAATGAAAGAAACATCTTCTTCCCAGTTATCATTGCACAGGTGGCTATACAGATATTTCCAATAATATTCTTGGCAGTAACATGGAAGCAATTTGCCAGCCACGAGATGTTACTGGATAGTTCTGTTTCCTTTTCTACTTTCCAGCCATATAATATTTCTGAAGGTCTCCTATTTCAGTACTAATCAGATTAACCCTCTGTGAGTATTTCAAAATAGCCAAAATTGCCAATGGGTTGCCACCTGCTGCATAAAATGTATCAGAAAATGTGGCTAATGATGATTAACAACAGTAATGTGAAAAGAAAATACTAAGGCTCTCTTCCTGAAAACCAATTTACAGTCATCACTGAAAAGTCACACGAACCAAGGGAACATATTTCCCATGCTTTGTACTTGTCTAGTAAGATTGGGTCAATATACTTATGGTCCCTTTAGTTGAACAATACCACCTACTGGGGCCCAGAAAACATGCCTCTTTTGAAATGGAATTTCCCTAAGATTCAGGTAGTTTCCATCCTGATGATAAACACATAATAAGTTGGAAGTTTCTTTGAAAGTCTTCTAGTCCAACACCCTGTTCAAGCAGGAGACCCTATACCCATGGTGGCGAACCTAGGGCATGCGTGCCAGAAGTGACACACAGAGCCATCCTTCTGGGCATGTGTACTGCCTTCAAGTGGGCCCGCCCACCCACCTGAAGTCTATGGCAGTCTGTATTGGCTTGTTTGGAAGCACAGCCGATCGTCAAATCGTTTGATCAACTGCATTTCAACTAACAGGGGGGTTGTGCGAACATGTATGGGGGAGCGGGGGGAATTGGGGAGGGTTGCGTGCACATGCACAGGGAGATAGGGAGCATGGGGGGTCATGAACACACTCCCCCATACTCCCCCCCCCTGTGCATACACGTATGACCCTCCCCACACTGTCCCCCACGTGTGCGTGTGCCGCCTCGCACAAGCTGAAAGACAAACTTCCAAACCAAGGCAAAGGAGAGGGCACAGGAGCACAGGGTGGGGTTCCACACACACACTCATACACGGAGGGTGGTGTAGGGTCACGCGGCTGTATGCATGCATGGGCATGCAGCACTTCCGGCACACATAATGCCCTATACCATCCCAGACAAATGGCTCTCTAATCTCTTCTTAAAAACTTCCAGAGTGATTAAGCACTCACAACTTCCAAAGGCAAGTCATTCCACTTATTAATTCTTCTCATTATCAGGAAATTACTCCTTAATTCAAGGTTAGATCACTATTTGATAATTTTCTATCCATTATCTATCTTGTCCTGCCCCCAGGTGTATGGAGAATAGGTTAACACCCTCAACTCTTTGACAGCCCCTCAAATATTAGAAGACTGCTATCAGGACACCCACTTTTTGATAGACTGCACACACACAATTCCTGCAATGGTTCTTCATATGCTTTAGCTTCCAGGCCCATAATCATCTTTATTGTTTTTCAGTACACTCTTCCTTGACATCTTTTTTGTATTGTGGTGTCCAAAACTGGATGCAGCATTCCAAGTGTCATCTTACCAGGGCAATATAAAGTAATACCATCACTTCATGCAATTTTGATACTTTCCCTCTATTGATGCTGCATCGTTCTGGAAGCCCTTAAAAGCTTGGCTAGAATGTTTGTGGAATCCTGTTCGCTATCTTTTCTATTTGGGGTTGTGTATCTGTTTACATGTATGGGTTTTTCTTTTCCATTCTGTACCTTGTATTATTTTCTCTTTTTAGTATAAGTTTCTGACAGACATTTTGGAATGAGGCACCCACTAAATCTTATACAAATCTCATATATAAATAATGATTTTGAAGATAGATGATAGATAGGATGATAAGAGTTGATATAGATAGATGATAGATAGATAGATAGATAAATGATATTTATTTATTTATCTTTATTTATTTTTATTCGATTTATACCCCGCCTCATTTTCCCGGTCAAGATAGATATAGATAGAGAGATAGATAAATGATAGATAGATTGATAAATGATAGATAGATAGATAGGTAGGTAGGTAAGTAGATAGGAAGATAGGTAGATAGGCAGGCAGGCATGCAGGCAGGCATGCAGGCAAAGAAGGTATCGGTTGAGCTAAGTAATGGGTAAAATAAATATTGTGTTGCTTACTATCTCCCAAAGAGATTATTAATGCTACTGAAGAATTCCATCTCTTCGCTTTTAATCTGGAAAATTTAGCATATAATCTGAATCTGTATGCAAGTTTCATATTGCTGTATCAGCACATGCCTGTTAGATCATCTGGCACACATATGTTGTTTGGCAAGAAAAAGAGCTTTAAGACTGCTTGGACAATAAAATTATTGTAAGCTTATTGGATATAGAGAATTAACTTTGTTTTAATTTTGCATATTTTTTATTGTCTTGCACATTGACATTTTTCTTGTATTGGTCTTTATCCAGAGGCTTGAAAATTGGGGTAGGATTTTTTTTTTACAAAGTTTAAAGGAATTTAACAGACCATTTATGAAATAATACAAGCAAATAAAATTTAAGTTCCTTTTATTCTCTCTCCTTGGCTTTCATGAGATAGACAAGTCCAAATAGAAATGATTACATTGTTGATATGGGGAGCTTTGTCTATCAATAACATTCAGTACAGAAGAATGTAACAGATTTTTAAAAAAAAACAGATTTAATATATTTTCAGTTTTAACAGCTCAGATGGCCCACCTAACTGACTGCTGAAATTCTTTGTCTTTCAATTATTTTTGAAGCTAACATTTGTCTGGCCTGTCATCTACTGCATGCAATATGTCCCTTGACACTCATTGAAAAAAAAATCCCTGACAAAGAACACTTTATGTAAGTTCACAACCAGAATATCTTTGCCAACACTTCAGAGCTATTTTGAGGTGATAGACTGTAATTATCTAATTCCGCCTAGATTTGATAACAGTGTATTAAACTAGAAAGGCCACGACTTAGCAACACCTGGCTTCTGGGAACATGATTAAGTCCATGCTGTTCTGGTTTTATATGCTGCAAAACATTTGGGAGACACATCGACACTACACTGACTTCTTCCAAACTGATAAACAGGAGTCCAACCCAAAGATAAAACAATTTACAGTATTGCAGTTTTTTTGCTCTCCAAGAAGAAGATACTCTTTCACCTATTACAGTGGAAACAAATTGCTTTTGAAGCTGACATATATGTTTACAGTTAGATACACAAGAAACCCATCATATATTTTCACTGGAGATGAATAACCCAGTCTGTCCAATGAGAGCATGAGCAGAACATGCAATTGGCCAGGTTTTTATCCACTGCTTAAAACTTTGCAGAATAACAAGAATATATGAGAAAGATGCTCCTTTGAAAAGCCCAACAGATATAAATATAAATATACATTAGGATCATGGTACTAAAAATGCATACATTAGAAAACCAAAGTGCAGGCCTTTACCCTCTAGGATTCTTGGTGGTCCCTCAGCTTGGTTGTTTTCTTGCAGAATTTCATTACCCAGCTAGGTAACATCTTCAGTGCTAGAAGGGAGTGGGTTTCGATCTCAGTTTGTATAGAAGTGACTTGACACCTGACTGTGTTGCTGGGGTGTGTAGCTTTCAGCTTGATAGTTCCTTGATTAGAACATTGTTTACTGTTTGACTGTGTCTGAATTTGTAGCTCCTCGAGGTGGTAGACCGATACCCATCCCATGATTTCTGCTATGAGATAAATAGTTTATGCAGAATGCAAAAAAAGAGCTAATAAGCAAAAGCAGCTTCAGATTCAAAATATGACAAAAGAAAAGAAAATTGTAATTGAATCTTGTTTATTCCAAAGCTATTCATTAAAACTTTCCATACCTTTATATCTTTACAAGGTAGGATAGGAAGAAAACTTAACCACAAATTACATTAATTAGGAAAACTGCCTAAAGGTAAAAGGTAAAGGTTCTCCTTGCACATATGTGCTAGTCAGTTCCCAACTCTAGGGGGCAGCGCTCATCCCCGTTTCAATGCTGAAGAGCCAGTACTTTCCAAAGACTTCTCCGTGATCATGTGGCTGGCATGACTAAATCCCGAAGGTGCAGAAAACACTGTTATCCCAAAGGTAGTCCCCATTTTTCTACATGCTTTTGAACTGCTAGATTGGCAGAAGCTGAGACAAGGAATGGGAGCTCACTCCATTACGTGGCACTAGGGATGTGACCCACCAAACTGCCAACCTTTCTGATCGACAAACTCAGCGTCTTACCCATTGAGCCATCGCATCCCTTAGGAAATATTAAAGCAAGCATTGAGAATTAACTATGGTTGGGATTGCTCCATCACATCCCCCTCCCCCTTTTTACAATGTTTAGTATTTGACAGTGTTTGAAATCATAACTAAAGACAGTCAAATACATGTTGTAGAGTTCCTCAAGAGATCTACTCTTGAGTTTCATATTCAAATGGGATATTTTAAAAGGGAATTGTTATCAATTTGTCTTGTTTGGGTTGAGTCTCACTTTGTCATCTTATATTCACTGCCTCACCAGATTTGATATGGCGAAACGGTTATGGAATCATTGCATATTTTTAAAAGGGAGCTAATCTTTGATGGTGAAGCACATATTTTGAAAGATGAAACGGTCAGATCAAATAGCACCCAGTGGAATAGAATTTGGCTTTAAAAGCTGAAGATCTACTGCCAATCACAGTAAAAAAGCGAAATACTATATTAATGGACAGAAAGTCTGATCTGGTTCAAAGCAGGTTTTTGTGTTCTGCTGTGGCTGAGCCAGAAGCATGTCCAAACAATTCAGGTTGATCAGCAAAAGTAGAAATGGAGAATCATATTATTTAATATGATTCAAGTCCAACTCCTTGTATGGTGCATAAATCCAGATTAAAGAACCTCAGATAGATATTTATCTACTCTCTGCTTGAAAAGGGATCCTCCACCTCTCTTCATAATTTGTTCCACTGTTCAACTTTTCATTTTTGGAAATAAGAGATAAGATTCTGCAAAAGCCCACAAGAAAATGGTTTTGGGGTTCAGATGCATAACAATATCCTCCTAAATAGGAAGATGCTGTAATCATTTCTAAAATTAGTTGCCATCTCAAAAATAACACAACAGCATAAATTATCCCATTAAATTACCATTTTGTCAATGACAATTCGAGCACACTGATTAACTTACACAACTAAGAGTTCTTTTTTTCTGGTAAAAAATCAATGTAGAAGTTCTTAAACTTGGAGAACTAGCACAACATTTTCCCCCCATAACTAGGATATTTTTCCTTCTGTGATTCTGGTGCTTTCACATAAAAAGGTGAAACACCACTGCTACGATCGTGTATAGTATTGTTTCATGTATCTCATATACATGATATTTTAGGGATGTGGCCATGTTCTCCTTGTATAATTATCATGAAAATAATTATGGAATTATTTCATTTGCAGTCTCTTTTTCTAGAGGTTTGTTCAGGTTAAAGTGCACACTCTGACATTAATTGACATTTCAGCTGCTTACTTTCCCATCTGATATTTGCTAAAGACATACCATAGTTTTGGTATCTTTTCAAGTCCAGCTGCCAAAAAGAGTGCAAAACAACCAACTATTATTCTGCTGTCTTTATTTCTATTGCTTTTCTTTTATCTCACCATATAACATTACTCTTTTGGCAACATTTGATTTACAGTTTTGCCAGAATGCTTGTCAAAGAATAAAAATGCATGCTAATCTTTACCTGCTTCAGCATGATGGGCCTTGTGTGTTCTTTTTCCTTTATTTCTTAATGTACTTTTTTTCCAGTAAAAAAATCATTCATGTCTTCATTGCATCTAAAAAAAATTCCTCTGCATTTACAATATAAAGACTTTAAATAGTGGTATAGATATTTGCCTGTCTTAAGATTTGGTTTATATCTACAGACTTTTTCAATCTGATAGGAACAGAATCCTAAATCTCAGGATTAATATTCATGGTTGTGTAAGTTAAAGGTAAAGGTAAAGGTTCCCCTTGCACATACAGGCTAGTCGGTTCTCGAGTCTAGGGGGCGGTGCTCATCTCTGTTTCAAAGCCAAAGAGCCAGTGCTGTCCAAAGACGTCTCCATGGTCATGAGGCCGGCATGACTAAACGCCAAAGGTGCACAGAAAGCTGTTACCTTCCCACCAAAGGTGGTCCCTATTTTTCTACTTGCATTTTTACATGCTTT
>JANHGC010003220.1:4793-16380 GCA_027560395.1 Boaedon fuliginosus | reverse complement strand
TTCTGAATTTGAGAGCATTCAGCTCTCAAAGAGTCACCACCTCCAGGACACTCTCATAAATATGAACCAGCTGCCAAGTGCCCGAATTTTGAACATGTGACCATGGAGATGCCGCAATGGTTGTAAATGGTCATAAGTCACTTTTTCCTGTGCCACTGTAACTGTAATGAAAGATCCAGGAAAAAAATCCTACAGGCTGGGCTAGCTGCCCGCCTGTCTTGAATACTTCCAAAGAAGTGAAATTTAACACTCACTGCTTAGAAGCTTTCAAAAGAACTGCTGATAATAGCAAGAAAAAGAAGGAGCATTATTAAAAAGTACACCTAGGGTTAATTACTTATTTTTAAAGTACTTCATCACCAGGGCTCCTGTACTGGAAGTTTGTTTAATTAAATACGTTGGGTGGACCCAACGTTGGATTTATTTACTGTTTAATATAGTCTGTGAACCAAAAAGATGAAATCATTCTTTAACATGTTATGTAAATGGAGTTAAAAATGGATAACCATGAAAATAAACAAATGGTTCACCCAAAAGATCAACCCTGAGTTCTCACTCAGGGCACAAATGATCAGGCTCCAATCAACTAACTATAAACATATTATGTGAAGACCAAGCTCTCTGGAGAAGGTTCTAATCCTGGAAAAGGTGGAAACGAAAAGTAGAAGCGCATGGCCATCAGAAAGGGGAGGAGACTCAGTTATCGTGGTGATGAGTGTATTTTTGGGAGATTGGAAAGAACAGGTAAGGAATAGACTGCCTGGTGAAAATCTATCTATATGATCACAAGAAGCTGAAAATGATTGAAGGCACATAATCAATCAATGAGTTAATCAAAGGAATTTAAAGATCACCTTTGGGAAACATAAAAGGTCTGTTAGGAGAGGTTTAGAGAAATGATTAAACAGTCAAGAAACTGAACTAAACATGAGAAAGAAGCTCAAAATAATTCCACCTTGGTTTTATGGCAGACAGAAATACTCAAAATAGGCTTTCCAGATTCTGTTATTATAGCTTAAACCAGGGGTCCACAATCTCCTGGCCAAGAACCAGCACCAGTCTGCAGCCTGCCAGGAACTGGGCCATGCAAGCAAATGAAGCTTCATCCGTGTACACACAGGATCCAGGCAGCGTGTGAAACCATGCTCCCAGAGGTGGTATTCAGCCAGTTCTGACAGGTTCAGAAGAACTGGTAGCGATAATTTTGATTGGTTCAGAGAACTGGAAAATACCACCTCTGATTGGTCCCACCCCGCCCCTTCCAGGAGTCTCCACACACCCCTATTTGGCTGCCAGGATGCTTCAGGGTGGCTCAGTAGGCAAAAAATGGGATGTGGGGAGGGAGTGGCGGCCCACCCAGTCACATGACCACATAGCCATGCCAACAGAACTGGTAGTAAAAAAATTTGAATCCCACCACTGCATGCTCCCCCTGGTTAATGGAAAAACTGCCCTCAATGGAACCAGTCCCTGGCACCCAAAAGATGTAGGGGTCGCTGCCTTAAACCATCAAGTATCCATTATGGAATGTGGTTTTAGTTTTTTGACTTGGCCTTGCTTGAAAGACTGACAATCCTTGAGACTTCAAGGCTTCTTCTCCATTCCCAGAAGAAACCTTGCCAACAGGTGAAATCGAAGGAGATGATAATCCCCGATTAGCAGTCATTTACCAGAGCTCTCTCCCAGCCTCCAGAGGTTTTCGGTGCCCTCTAAGGCATCTTCCAATTGGAACGTCAAAGGTTCTGCATATGGATAGGAGTCTTTGTCCTCAGCTTCTATAGGAAAAGGACCCATTTCATTCCCCTCGCAGATGGTCAAGGATGTTGTAACTAGCATTGGAGCATTGTCATTCAGGTCAGACAGGTAAAGTTGAATGGTACCCGTGCCAGTTAATGGTGGAACACCTGGGAGAGAAAACAATATTTTTATTTTTATTTTTTTAAGAAAAAGAAAATACTGAAAATACAGAAGCCGGACAGAATCTTCAAACTGAGACAGAACTACAAAATTTAGATTACATAGTTTGGTTTGCATGCAGTTCCCAAAAATTCTATGAGAAGCTATAAGTTGCCCCGTAGTTACAATATGGGCCTCTGCTGACTTGTTCATCAGGTTGTCGGATCAAATCCCACCAGGGTCAAGGCTGACTCAGCCTTCCATCCTTCTAAAAGGTCAGTGAAATGAGGATCCAGATTGTTTGGGGGGAATAGGCTGACTCTGTAACCACTTGGGGAGTGTTGTAAAGCTCTGATAAGCGGTATATAACATCCAAGTGCTATTGCTATTTCTGTTGTAAGCCGCCCAGAGTCCTTCGGGAGTTTGGCAGCATAAAATTTATTTATTTATTTAATTAATTAATAGACAGACAGACAGTCATACAGATAGATAAAATATAGCACAGGGGTCTCAAACTCAAGGACTGGGGGCTGGATGTGGCCCACAGGGTGTTTAGATCTGGCCCGCAGAGCTATCCTGGAAACAGAGAAGGACCGGCCCATGGTGCCTCTGCCAGAGAAAACAGAGCTCGGCTCGGGAGTGCCACGTGGAGGCCATCACAACCGAAAAGGGAGCTCGGGAGCCTATTTTTCCTGGCAGAGCACTCAGGCCACCACAGACACCCCCGACATGACTGACATCAAGCTGGCCAGGCCCACCCCATCCCCCCAAGGTCAAACACAACACTGATGTGGCCCTCAATGAAATCAAGTTTGACACCCCTGTTCTAGATTGTATTTGTATTGATTATATGTGTAAATGTAAAATCCAGAATGGACCTGAATTACAACCCGATCCATTCCTGTCTGATGGAGAATTCATTGGATGATGAATAAAATCTATTCATCATCTAATTCATCATTCAGAGGAAGTCCAGGGATTTGTATGTTTGTTTTTTCCTGGATAAAGTGGGTAGAAATATTTTGCTAATGTATGATTAAGTCTATTCTAAGATTTCTATCACAGTTTTATTATGTTTTTCTGTTTCGAAATGAAAAGTAACAATGCCACAGATTATCAACAGTTAAAATAATATTTGGAGCACAAAAAAGAGATCCTGGAGGTCAAAATGAAATGTTAGAAAAATAAAATGCATCTATATTTAGAATAGTATTATCTAAAGGTGTGGAAAATTGCTGTGGCTGAAATATTAACATAACAATGGACATAATAACTCCTACAAATATTTGTAAATTTATTCAAATCTGCTCACAAATGCCTAGCTAAGTTGCTGTTTATAGTATGTAATAAATGTAATATAATGATTACATTCATCTGTAGGAACAGCTGTTGTAATATTGAATATGGATGTAATATTTATTATATTACACATAAACATACACACAAGCCCATGCTCCATCCTTCCCATTTTTAAGTATTTGTTGTTATTTTAAATTGCTTTTCTCCTGTTGCTTTGTCTGGATTGCACATTTTCAGAATCACCATGTCTGTTTAAGGAATTTGCTGAATATTATGTGGACACTGTGGCTATTGCGGAGACCATTATGAAAATTAATTCAAAAATTTAGGTCTTAATCTGCAAATGATCAGAATGTGATTATCATATGCTTATGGATTTTAAAAAACATTATAAAGAGCTAAATCCAAAGTAAAATTACCAAATATTAGGTAAGAAAATAAATTAGGAGAAGGATATATTCTTGTGCCTTTTTTTAAAAAAACCTGTATGTTAAGGGCATCCTCATCCATACAAAAAATAACTCATATAGAAGTGGCAGCAGGAGGTGGCTAAAACATCTACAGAAATATTTCTTTAGCTAAATGAATAAAAATATTTCATTTTGCCTGTGGACTGCTAAAATAAAAGGTATACAGATAATCTCTATATGCTGCCAGTTTACCAAAGCCAGACTCCACGGAGTTTTAGTTCAACCACAAATTGTGGCTTCCATAAATTTAAAAATGGTGCCCAAAGAGTTCCCTTTCCAAATCTTTTGAGTCTGGAATAATAAGTCCTACTCTTTACTGAAATAGCTAAGAAATATCCACTCTTGAAATATGAAATAGAACTCTATGCAATGAGTTGAACTGCTGAAATAAACTCCAAATGGGAAGGTAAGCACATTTTAAAAGCAAGCTTACCTCATGAATGTGTAAATGTCTAATTAAGCTATTGACATGTTTATTGATAGAAATATGAGATAGCTTTGTTCTAATTGGAAGGTCCTGCCATTTCTAACCATGTTCCTTCCCTAGTGATGTTTCAGGCTCAATTTATCTCACCTCTAACTTTGGCATACTCAGATAAATGTAACAAGTAACACAATATTGATAAAAACATATGCTGATAGTCGCAATATTTTTTTTTAATGCTCTGCTTTCACAGTAAGTTTTCAAAGCAAAGGCTCTCTGGATAGAACTAAATTATCTCTGTTGTTCAATATAATGAATCATTTTTATACTGGTCTTCAAAAATTAAATCCAACTTATTTATACCTCAGCCAGGTATCTCTGAGTCATAACTACAATAGAGCCTGAAATGAAAGTTGCAATTCATTTTGATTGTCAAGGCATCACATGATTGGATGTGAAGTTATGGATGGTTTTTATGATGGTCATTAAGTGAATTTAATAGAAATAGAAATAGAATAACAGAGATGGAAGGGACCTTGGATGTCTTCTAGTCCAACCCCCTGATTAAGCAGGAAACCCTATACCATTTTAGACAAATGGTTATCCAATCTCTTCTTAAAAACTTCTACTGTTGGAGCACTCACACCCTTTGGAGGCAATTTGTTCCACTGATTAACTGTTTTAATTGTCAGGAAATTTTTCCTTAGTTCTAGGTTGCTTCTCTCCTTGATTAGTTTCCATCCACTGCTTCTTGTCCTGCCTTCAGGTGGATTGTACCTAACTCTGAGAAGGTCTATAATAACTTTGAACTGTCATTAAGTGACTGGGCCAAGTCAAGGATTACCTGTAAGTCTTTTGCCAATGTCAGTAGAAATACCCTTTGTATGTTGGCTCAAGGCTGAATCTTTTAATTTAACATTTTTAAAAATTTAAGCTTTATTTCAAGGTCCTTTACTAGAGTACTTCCATTCCCCAAGATGAGATAACTTGTGATAAGGAATTGGTGTTCAGGTTGATGGCCCATTTTCAGTTCTACTTCTTCTCTATCCTGCACTTTCTATTCTGCCAGGCAATGCTATTTTTTTCCTGGACTTTTCCTGCAATTTTATTTTGATCATGGAGCTGTTGATTCCGGTTCCCATATTTAGTAAGGCTGCACAACTGTCCTGGTGCAAATGTCTTGTGAGCATGTCTGTGAAGGCTCAGATGTCATGGGGAGGCTTTTGAAAGGACCTAATGTTGTAACCCCTAAGCAGTAGATTTGCTGAGGCATTGAGGTTGTTTCACAAACTTCCCTACACTTCACAGGGCCTTCATAACTAAACTTTTGCTTAACTTAAATGTATTTGTAATTTGTAATTTGCCACCATGTTTTATTTGTAATGTTAATTATTCTTCTAGACCAGGGGTGTCAAACTCAATTTCATTGAGGGCTGGGTCAGCATTATCGTCACCCTCAAAGGACCAGACAAAGGGCCAGGCAGGCCCTTTGAGAACAAAATCAAGCTGCGGGGCAAGACGATCCCCAGGAATGCCAGGCCCTGTGCGCTTGCCTAGAGTGTGGGGCAGGGGTGGTCTTCTGCTGGGTCCAGGGCAGCACCACAGATCTACGTCTAACTGCATTCTGGTTTGGTATGGCCACCGCCAGATTGTAGATCAGCACCCAGTTGGCCTGGACTGGGCTGAGGTGCCATGAGCCGGTCCTTTGCTGTTTCCATGGCAGCTCTGCAGGCCAGATCTAACCACATTGTGGGCTGCATCTGGCCTGCGGGCCTTGAGTTTGACACCCCTGTTCTAGACGTTTGGAATTATGATGCATTTGAACAATGAAGTTATTTATATGCATCACAAATGTAAAAAAAAGCAACTGGAACTTCTATTGCACTGTCACAATCCTTATTTTGACTTTTTGAATCAAATACGGTGGACACCCTTGTTTCTATTTTAAAAGTGGACTGTTAAAACTAAAAAAATACAAGCAATACAATGTCAGTAACACACATCTCCAGCAATAAGAACTCTATGACACTTTACAGAATTGATGATGGTATAATTCTTAATTATATTGAGTGGGTGATCAATCTACATCTTACTGAGTAAATCTACATCTACATTCTGCCCAAAATACGAACCAGATTAAAAAAACAATCCGGATTAAAAAAAACCTGCCACGTAATTCTTTTCTGCATTTATGTTTCCTTTATATCTACATGGACAACCACAGTCTAGTCTCACATTTATGAGCTACAGAAAACTTTTTCCTACTGGGCTATGCAAGCAGTTCAAATAGATGATAGGGATAATAATATATTTAGAGAACCAGTTCAGTTGGTGATGGCTAATGTCTTTTATGGTTTTTAAGGATTCCATGAATACAATCCTAGGACATTCTGCATAGCAAGAATTATATGGCAGAGTTAACAGAGAAAGCCATGTGTCTTGTACTAAGTTGGAAAGTTGCTTAAAATCAGCAATTAGTAATGAAGTTCTATCTCCTTGTAACCTCATAGATAGTGTTTTGATTAATGGTTCTCAGCAGGCTTCTTTTTGGTCAAGGTTAAGCAAGCAAATGCTTCTGAAGAGATTAGCTCAAACTGAATATTTACTCAGTGAGATGTAGATGGATCACCCACTCCCTATAATTAAGAAATATGCCATCATCAATTCCGTAAGGTGTCATAGAGTTCTTTCAGCTTGAAATGTGTTACCGACATTGTGCCAGTTTTATTTTTCATTAGTGAAATCTGCATAAATCCAAGATTAAAAAGAACATTGGCTTCTTTTTCAGATTTTAGCTTTGATAACTAAAGTCCCAAGTCTTGATATGGTGGGTCTTGATACCATGAGATGGCGTTCCTTACATTCTCTCCTCACTCGATCAAAAGCAGTTTACAGTAACCTTGTAGCATGTAGTGCCAGCTCTATTACTGGATAAAATTAATGAGTTCCTGCTGTGTTTGGCCTAAGTACAGTTTTTGATTGATACACTCACCTTGGATATATAGTCCCCAATTTACCTACTTCAGTCTGGGTCACAGTTCACTCTTCATAAATCTTTATAGCATTCTTCGTTTCCAACTTCGTGATTTAATCAGAGCTCCAAGACGAAATTTTTTTTCCTGTTCTCATTGAAACAACCTTGTTGCTTTATACATTTCTTCCTGATGTAGGCAATAATAAAGCAAACAAACTTAAACATTTTTAAGTAGTTAGAACTCTAAGAAGTCAACAGCTTAAGAGAACACCAAATGTTACAAATTTCTTAGCATATTTGCTTGAAATTTGAGGAGCCAGATTGTTCGGGGGCAATATGCTGACTCTGTAACTGCTTGGGGAGTGTTGTAAAGCTCTGATAAGTATATATAAAATCTGAGTGCTATTGCTATCTATGTTGTAAACTGCTCAGAGTCCTTCGGGAGTTGGGCGGCATAAAAGTGTAATTAATAATAAATAAATAAATTTCACAGGATTTCAAACCAAAAAAATTGTGATCTGTTAGCTTTTTTTTCAGTTTAATGTTAGGATATTACAGAGCCACCATTTTAGCACAGTTGCTCCCTGTTTAATTTCTTGTTTCTTAAAAAAATTATGTGATAATATAATATATATACATAGGAAAGTGTTGGGATTTGCTGTTCTAAAGTTATGTCAGTCTGGCCAAATAAAACACCACATATCTTTTCAGCACAATTAGCTGCTTTCCTTGTTTATAAGTCGGTAATGTAAAAACTAATGAACCTCAAAATATAAGCCAGGAGGCTATTGCAGATCTTTTTAAAAAGAAAGATATTTCATTGATAGGGAAAGATTGCTTTATTCATCTCTGAGGGAAATGGGCCATTCGGAATTGTGAAAAATAAAATAAATCCTCTCTTGGATATAGCAATTTGCATTTTTATAGTGACATTTTCAGATAAACAGAATAGCTGTAATAATATCAGTGATTTTATCTTTTTGAGAAAATAAACTAAATGAATTAATGCCTTTGGCATCTATAGTTGGTGTAGAAGTTCATCTTCACCCAGAATTTACAGGCAGCTGATGATGGCAATTTTTATTTATTTAGTAGAACCCAACAACCCCCAAAATTGTATGTGTACAAGTGCATACTGTTCTTTTCAGATAACCTATGCCACATGAACAAAAAGAAGAGAATGGAATTCCTCTGCCTAAACATCTTTATGTTTCATTAAACCCTGTACGGCATCCATAGATCTAAGCAGCATAATTTTCACCCTCTTCTTTTAAAATATTTACTGACACTGAGATACATGCAACTGATGCATAGCGAGCCTCTATAATCAGATTCCAGATTCTCACTTTTGTATGAATATGTAAAAATTTAATAAGAAAATATATTGAATCAATTTTTGAAATTACCAAAACATAGCCAACCCACATGCAATTTTAGCATTCTTGTACAATACAATATTCTTTATTGGCCAAGTCCCTTGGCGATGTGTGATTGGACACACAAAGAATTTGTCTCCAATACATAAGCTCTTGGTGTACATACACACAACAAAAACAAAGTAATAATCTTATGATACCAATAGTAGAAGATAATAGGAAAGATAAAGAAGGATAATAGTAATACAACCCTATTATGTGGGTAAATATCCTTAGTCATACTGTAAAACAGTGCTGTGGGAATTAGGTGTTCAACAGAGTGATGGCATGAAGGAAAAACTGTCTTTGTGGTATGCAATGCCTTACAGCGACATCCAGGGGGAAGGAGCTGAAACAATTTATGTCTGGGATGTGAGAAGTCTGTAGATATTTTTTCAGCCCTTTTTCTGGTTCATGCACAGTCTTCATTGGAAAGCAGTCTAGATTCAATTGAATGAGATAACTCAAGATTTTACAGTAGATCTCACAAGATTTCAGTGTTCATGTAGGATAGCTATCTCCAACCCTTCCAGCTCAGAGAACTGGCAATGTTTTGGCTGTGTTGGCAATGGGGGAGAGAAAGGGGATGGATTTGCTTGCATGTGACCACCACTTTCAGAAATGCAGCTTCACATGCACACACTCGCCAACCACTTCTGCAGCCTAATTCTAAACAGGCTGAGGGCCAGCACTAGGCCATGGATTTGGGATTGGGGACCCCTGATGTATGAGATACAACATTTACATGAATGCGTATGAATGGGAATACAGGAACTTCACAGTATTTGACAATCCTATGTGGTTTGGGGCATTTTAAGAGGGCCTTGAATCCAAGTCACGCGAATGGAACCAACAAATGTTATTAATCAGTGGATGACATCATTAATGTGACTAATGTAAGGCAATGATATTTGGAAGAGGATTACATCTTTAAAAACTACATTTTCTTTGCACATGGGCTACTGGTGGTAACCTAATATCTTTATTTTGCATTTGTGTTTTTCATTGTGGCAAGGCAGCTTTGGCTTAAGATACATTTTGCAATCAGTACAATCATATGGTACATAATTTCGCCATCTTTCATCCTTCCAGATGGCACAGATGAATAAATATTGTGACATTTTCCTTTAAAATAAATTTAATTGTGGTTCTCTTATTTCTCCACTTTGTTACATGTACATTTTAAAACTCATGTCCTAAAAAAAACCCGGCTCCATGTATGTGTGTGAAATAACTGCTTTACAATTGCTATTTACCCCAAGCCAAAATGAAAACAATAGGAAAATCTTTGTAGGAATAGATGCTGGAGTCTAAATACCAAGGCCACTAGTAGGTACAAACAATGATATCAAGATGTAATTGGAGTGAAGAAGGACAAATTATTCAGCCATTGAAGGGAACGGAGAGATTTATAGGTAATCCTTGACTTAGACTAAAGTTATGATAGACTCAAAAAAGCTACTTATGGCCCACATTCAAAGTTTTGACCACTTCCCTCCTCATGGTCATGTGACTGCATTTTGGGTGCTTGGCAACTGGTCCACATTTATTATTCATTGCAGCATCCAATGGTCATGTGACTACAATTTGCAACATTTTTGCTAGAAACTGGTGTTCACGTCCAGTTTCTGGGGAAAAAAAAGCTCCATAAGTAACAATGAGTTTGCTTAATGACTGTTGTTTTTGTTTTATGACCGCAACATTTGCTTTACAACAATGAACACTGAATATGGAAGAACCATAACAAGTGTGGGGGGAAATAAGTATAAATTGGGAAATTAGTATTATATGGTACATGTTGATACATAAAAGAATATATTATAATTATAATTAGTATATTAAGGTCAGAAGTTGGAAGATAAAAACTATGTATCTGTAATTGTATTATTATGGTTTGCACTGTGTAAAAATGTATTGACCCACTCATTACACTGTCCACAAAATATGTTGGTTGTTAAAGAAAAACTGCCAATAAATCATATACAAAAAACAACAACAACGAATGAACACTGCAAACAAGTTTATAAAATTGGGCATGATCATATGACGACCCACTTAACAATCACCATGACTTACAACCAAAATTGTATGCTCAATTATGGTCCTAAATTAAGGACTACCTATAAGGGGTATAAAAGGTGCTTGAACCAGAATCTTTGAATTAGTTCTTAGATGCTATGAACAGATTCTGTATGTATATGAACAATCATATAATCACTGCATATCTCAAAAGATTCAGTTGAAACTCTTTCAGAGTGAGTTCAGTCATTGGTTTATCTCAGTGGTTCTCAACTTCATTGGTCTATGGAACCCTGAGAAGACCAAAATGTCATCACTGGGGATCCAATAAAGCTTGAGGGAATATTATGATTTAAATCTTGAATTAAGTCTTGAGGTCTATGGCCATGGTCTGTGACCACAAAAGGGGATCCATGGTGAAGAAACCACTGGTCTGTCTAGTTCAAAATTTCTTAAAGTGGGGTCTAAAGACTCCTGGCTCCCCCAAGACCCTCTTAGGCATCCGCAAACTCCAAAGACAATATTTTCCAGATATTGAAAATATTTGAAAAAAAAATTAAAATAATGCCAGACTTCTCATCATGTTTATTTGTTAATAAATTTATTCATTTATTCAAATATAGGTTTCAGTGTAAAATTTTTATCTTATTACTGAATGTCTAATCGGTTTAATATTGCTATTTTTACACAATTCAATAAACAAATATTCCATGAATTCATTTTTTTAAAAAAATCTGATAGATATAACTTATATAAAGCAACAGATATAAGCAAAAGCCCTTTAGCCCTCCATAATTTTTTTAAAGTGGGAAGAGATTCTGTGAGGAAAAAACTTTAAAGAAACACGGATCTGCTTACTAATGCTTACACTCTTCAGCCTTACCTCTCTGTGGTTTAGATAGGAGTCTTTTCAGTCATATATATATATGTTTTTGGTTATTCGGGTTTTCTCCTGTCTAAAATTGGAAGTATCTTGGCGACTTTTCAACGAGGTCACACTCGTCATCTTCAGGCTGGTATCTTCGGCTTCATGCTTCTGGGAGCAATCTGTGATCGTGGCTGCCTTCTCTGCTGCCTTCTCCGATCACAC
>JANHGC010003218.1:334612-372308 GCA_027560395.1 Boaedon fuliginosus | reverse complement strand
GTTTTTCCAGTTTTCATAGGTAAAATTAGGTACCTCGGCTTATATTCGGGTCGGCTTATACTCGAGTATATACGGTAATAATGAGCCTTGAGTTTCTATCCAGCCAATGGAAAATAGTTTTACACATCTCTAAGGTGATTAAATACGTTTATTCATCTTAAATATAGCAAATTGATTTCAGCAGATTTGTTTTCCTCTTTCAATGCTTTTAGCATCTAGCTAGAGTGCATTTCCATTTTGCCCTCATATCCATGTAACCTAGAAACCTTCAGGTTTCCATATCACACAATGCAAATTTGAGGGAATATCTATTACATACAGAGGGGTTAGTTGTTACTGTTACAAATTAATATAGTAAATTAAGAGAATAGTGTTACTTTATGGACATGCACAAGAAAATGATTTGGTTTAATGAAGATTTGATTGACTTGTCCCACAATTGGACTGACCTCAGTGAAATGAATGAAATCTGATAGTCACAAAGAACCTTTTTCCTGCTTCCAGGTTGTTACCGAATGTTTGCTGTTCTGTTTCCCTCTTATTTAGAATGCTGGGTAATGACATGGAGTGAGCAGTATGATGATCTCTCTGTCATTGGCATGATTAAACAGATATTGAGCCTTATCATTTCCACAAATTCTCCTTGTTAAAAATGTTTGGCAGAAGAATGTTCCTTTGTTTTTCTGTTCTTTGAACCTAATTTCCCCCCCACTGTCTACTAATGATTTTCTTGCTTTACTGCTCATTCTATTCTCATTCTCTGAGAAAAAGAGACCACTCTGTTGATCTGGCTTCTTGTGATTGGTTCATTTTGTGTGTGTTTCTACCTTTTCAACAAATCCATAAACTATTAAAACCTTTGATCTATCCAAGTGTGACCTCAGGGTATGGTAAAAAAAACTAAAAAAACCCAACTGACTTCATGTGATCAAAGCTCCGTTCATGTCTTATGTGAAACACATGTCCAACAGACAAAGGCAACACTTTGATTGCTCTTGTCATCTTAACTTTCTTTTCCCTCACTCCCTCCAGACACCCTTGTATTTGTGTGATCTACTCTCTAACTTTACCCTTAGTTGGTATAAGGGTAAATAATGGAATCTTACATTCTGTGCTAGCTGTTCCAATTTAACTTGAATTTCCACTCAGGACTCTGAATGCCTTAAATTTTATTGACCTATTTAAATCAAGCTTTAGTTTAAAGTTCCTTGTGAAAGCAAGCTTTATTAAAAAGTTCCAAGAAGATGTGTGCTAGGCCAAGTGTCACTGGCCAAACATTTACTGCATTTAAAAATAAGGGATGGCAAGGCTACAAGTGGCTCTTCCCTGCACAAGACGACAACTTTTTCTCTGATCTGCCTGTCTCTGCTGCATTATACCTGTGTAGCAGCCTGCTTCAGCTGATTCTGCTCAGTTGGGTCATAATAATCATTGTTATCTGTCCAGAAGGGCCCAAACTTTTCCAATGATTCCCAGCTTGGCATCTCACTGAAGTCAATAATGAAGAAAACAAGTTTGCTAATCAGCTATGTCAACATTCCTAGCTTTCTAGAATGATTCCACTCAAAAAGGCAAATTAGTGGTCACTCTTCACTCTCATATCAAGCAGCTAACTTTTGACACAGTTTCAAAAATGTTTCTGGTAAGATATTTATTGCAGTTGGTTCAGCACAACCTGGCAATAAAACCTCACCCCACCATGATAATGGAGGCAAGAGATGACGATGCTATTACCAAAACCTGGCTAGAAGCATGATGGTGTTTCCTGTCCAAGATCTGCTCACCAAAAAGGGGTGGCAATTATCCTTTGTGAGATCTCAACTGGTACCGAGTACCCTGTTCCATAAATAGTTGAATATGAATGTCTTTACATAAAGCTGGGCTCCAGAAATAACCTGTGCATCACCATTTTAGCTGCATAGCAGCAATTCTATCTCAGCCTCTGCCAAGCTGGTTATCCTGAAAATACTAGATTGTCCTCATTTTTCCTTCAGAGGAAGAAGTGCTATTGATATAAGTTGATAGAAAATCAATAAGACTCACATGTCTGAGAAATGGAGTTTTATTTTATTTTACTTTATTTCATATACCCCTATTTCTAGGGACACTTGTATCAAAATATTTACAATGGCTGCACATAAATGTTGAGAAATGGCAAGTATGACAGAACATAATCTAGCAAATACATGTAAAAACAGTATAATGAAGAAAGCAAGAACTTGCAATCATGAACCCCTCCTTACTTTTCATATCACTCAAATACAATAAAGCAGAGACAGTATTAGCAACTTCCTAAGCATAGTTTCATTATTTTGAACTGATCTATGTGGTAGGAAGGCAAATGGTAACTATGATGTAATAAGTCTTTCCACTTTAATATAGCAATTTTCTGCTTGGCCCTCTATTTGCAAAATTTAATTAGCTGATCTTCTTATCCCTTGGGAGACAAACTATATGGAATAAAAATATTGGGGGGGGGAATTAAGATGGGCACACACACACAAAAATCAGAAGCGTTTCTATTATCACAAAATTCTGACTAAGGAACCCTGTTTTATAGTACAAATAATTTCTTTCTTGACCAATGCGATATTAAAGTCTGCCCTATCATACGTTATATATTATAGTTTAAATGCAAGTTCTAATACTGAAAGCCCCACTTTAACAATCTTCCACCCCCATCCCCCCCATTCTATTCAATGAAATGAGAAAATGTTTTAACTAATTTGATACTGGGAGATGAGATCACATGAGCCAGAGTTGAATGCCTCAAGGATTGACAGCTTGAAGAACACAAACTTTATAGACCCAACAGTTCTGTCTTCATAGTGTAGCTGTGTAAAATGGGCACATCAAGTTTTGCTAGAAAGTTGCATATCTTAACAACATGCCTTATAATTAGGAATATTGTTTGCCTTTCTCCACCCTATCCCACTTTCCTTTACCATTCACCTTTTTCATTCCCCAATGGCTACTCCCTTCTATCTTCTTCAACAACAGCAGCCAGCAGTATTTCTTTACATGACAATAAGTGAGTGAAATTTAAATATTTCAAAACATGAAATTTAAGGGGTACAATTTAGATAATATTAAAACAGGTTGATTTTTCACATTTTGAATCTTTTAATTCCAAGGAACTTTTGTATGGAAAAAAAAATGAGATGCACAATGAAGTAACATGTCTCCCATTCCAAATTTGGAAAAAAAGCATGGTGATCAATGGAACTGCCTATGGAACAGTTAGATGGCTTAGGAGATGCTGGTTAGTTTGAGAAGTAACTACAGTTCTGTTACCCAGTACTTCATTGCTACCCTTTAGTATCAGATGACTGAGGCAAGGACCTCATTTTATAATGTAGCCAGCTCTAACACTGTTAAATTTGGAAGGGAGGTTGATACTTCTAGTGTCTCACTTCATGGGACCTTCTTGGATAACTAGAAATGGGTGGGTAGTGTTCATGGGTATTATGTCATGCTGCTGAAGGATCAAGAAGGAAATTGAACAACTTATTTATTTCTGCCATTTCGGCTGTCAGTGAAGGAGAACACTGAAGCCTTGGAATGGAGTCTGAGAGGAAGATTCTTCAACCATCTTCATGGTCTTAAATTCGTAATGGGGAGAGTCTATAGCAAATATCTCTTGTGGAGTTTTATGTGTTTCGGCATGTTGGGTGAGTAGTGTATTCATTATTTTTGGCAAACGTCTCATAGCAAAGTGAGGTCACAACCCTCCCACAAGTCCCCCAATTTCTAATCTTCCCTCTCTATTTTACCCTGACAACTCTCATTTTTTCCTGAGTACAAGATACAGGATACCAATAATGAAGCTAAAGCAAAAGCAGATCCAGGCAAGTATAAAGGAATATCCATGGTGACTGTCTTTGTAGTAGTGAGAAAATCGGGCCGTATAGATCGAGGCAGCAATCAAAATAAACAGCCCTGTGAACACAAAAGCAACCAACCAAATAAATAATAAAATAAAGTAAGATTGGGAAGACACTTTAAATCTTTATCCAAACAATTGTAGATTTCACAGTGAAAAGAACTGGAAAGAAAAGGATTAACTTCCCTTATCTGAATATTGAAAAAAACCCAACCACTTTGTTATTATAAAATAAATATATGTATTGTTTTGAGGCACGTGATTTATCATTACCTTATCAGATGGGTTTAAAAAAATCCAAAACCTAAGACTAATACTGATAGGACTCAGTTGCATGTCTGCAATCATTCCATAACTGATATACTGAACACATTACTTTCCCTTACCCATTTTTCTGTGTTTTTCCCCTTCCTTCTCACCATGCCTGAAATGAAGTTATTGAAAACTCCAATGCCTGAATGCTACTTTGTAAACAAGAGTTGGTCGAAAAAAGATTGTTTCAGACTCAATATAGAGTCTTATGTATAGGCAAAGCCTATCTGAATGCCTTGGAATTATTATGCTTTCTTTTCTGTAATAGGCCCCTGATACCTATAGTAATGTAACTGTTTCTGTAGCCTGTCAATGAAGATAGTATCTTTTTCCACATATATTGAATGATTTTTTTTTTCATTTTTAACATTGGGACCCCTTATCCAAGTTCCCCAAGTGAAAATATATATATAGAAGGTAACCATGATGAAAGACCCTTTCTATCAGTAGCCTTCACAATTATAAAATACCCTCCAGGTGGAATTTTTCATGGTACCTTAACAGCTATCAAAGAAAGAAGACTTTATGTTTAAACTTTGGTTTTCTATTTTCTTATTTCTGATAAATATTTCATTGCTTAAGCAATGAACTATGTGCCTCTTGGATTCAGTAAAACTATATGACGTACTAGATAATAGTACTTCACATAGTACCAGTATTAGATCCCCAAACTTGGCAACTTTAAGCAGGGATGGGTTTCTCCCGGTTCTCTGGTTACCCGCTTTGTGGATGTACTTCCTGATCAGCTATCAAAAGCATGCTGCGCGGGTTTGCCTTCAAAATCTTAGCGATGTTCTGCAAACACTCTGATCGACTCTGATTCTGGGACTTTAAATCCACAAGCCTTAAAGTTGCCAAGTTTGAAGACCTCTGAGATAGGGTTTCCTACTTGAGCAAGAGATTGGACTAAAAGAACTACAAGGTCTCCTCCAACTCTGTTATTTTGTTATGTTTACATTCATAACATACATAAGGTGATGGCTAGAATATATCTCCTTCTCCAATATTTTGGACTAATTTCCAATTTGCTACTATAGGCAATGATTTTCCTTACAGCAAATCAGCATAATGGATCCAGTGATGTAGAAGCGTTTCCCTTTCTCCATGGTGAAGAGCTGTACCACAAACATGACCAAAGAGATGAAGGAGAAGATGATGGCCAGGATCATGAAGGCCTGCACAGCCTTGAGGGCAGCTAAAGACACAAGGGTAGAAAGAGAGAAAGGAATGCAGGAGTTCAATGTATGGCAGTATACCATTAAAGCAATATCCATAGATGAAAATAAACAGTATATTACCCAAGTCATCATCCTGAATATAGAGGTCCTGGCAACCGATTTCTGAACATTGCTTCCAGAGCCCTGAGGAGTTTGTTTTGCCAGAAATGGTGGTTGCCGTCCAGACCTAAAATAAAGCAGAAGCAGCTTTCATATTTGGATTACTTCCCTTCAGGAACTGACATCAAGCTGAAACTGGAAGCCAGTTTAGCTGAACTTTTACAAAACTGTCATCAATAATTACTAGGTTTTCCAGAAAGGCTGATGTTTTTGTACCAAAAGACATCTTGGATTATGCTGAGATATAACTAATACTAGAGTGTTTTTTTCAGCAATGCACATACAATAATATGTGATTATATAAATACAGATACTATGATTGCAAATTTTGATATGTTTAAGATAATATAAAGTTAGAAAAAAGAGTTTGCCAAAGTGGAAGGCAATTACTGATGTGAAATATAACATTAATTTAGTAGGGATGTAGTTGTTGCAGAATCCAATCTGGGTTGGTCATTGGGACCAGAGGACTAGTCTTCCAAGTTTTCATGCTGGAGCCCATCCTCAGGGAACTTCTCTCTACTATTACGTGTGCCTTTGGCTATTCTATGCATCATATTTATGTGGTGCCTTCCTATTGATTGACTGGTGTGTTGATAGCTGGCTATTGGTTGTTGTTTCCTTGGGTTGCCAAGACTTTGGCTCCTAAGTACCTGATAAGCTGGTGGTAAATCAGCACTCCTGTTGACTGACAAGGGGTCCATTTCCCAGGTTTCAATTATTTTCCTAGCATTCTTTGTACCAGCACAGCCAACAATCTTAGTTGCTGCGAAATTGAATGTATGTCCTTGTTCATTGCAATGTATTTGCCTTCATTCAATAGTTATTGTTGCTCAGGAAATACTGAAATTAGCAAGTCCTAACTGGAAGCTCGTCTAGAAAATCCATTTTGAGTTTCCCTTATTCTTGGGGAAGGGGAGGAGAGGAGATTGGTTTCCAAGAAGTGAAATAGCTATTGATAAAATATTTATTTAAAAAAAAACTTGTTACGTTCAAACTACTTGCAAAGTGGTATTGGGATTGCTGTTGTAGAAAATTTGGAAATGTTTGAAACCAATCATGATCTAAGATACAGAAACTGGGGGAAGGAAACTCAGCGGGTATAAAATGAGAATATTGGAACCTAAGAACTGCCAGCTGCATTAAACCAAAGGGCTATTTACTCCAGCACTGTATCACACAGTGTCATGTCTGTTTCATCTGAGAAATTTATGAGACAGCTCTTTTCATTGTTGTTTCCCAGAGGCTAGTGTCTAAAGTACAGTATGCTGCATTTATTCTGGAGACAGTTTACAGCCACTCAGGCTACTAGTCACCAATAGCTATGCCTTGCTGAAATACCTACATCTCTCTTGAAGCGTTTAAAGGGATAGCTATTATCATATTTATCTCTCTTGAGATTTGGGCTTCTTGGCTTGTGATAGGAAGACTATTTACTGCTTTGTCCTAGGTAATGAACATGAATTAGTTTTGACTTTCAACACCTTAATACAATAATATGCACATTCCTTTGAAAACTGTATGACATGGCGATGGTTGCTCCAACTGATTGTGTTTGTCTTTGTACGCCAGGTATAAAGAACTGCCTTGTACTAGTTGACCTATTTCTTCACCAAGTGTTCAGTATCTTCTGTTCTGACAATAGGCCTCAATGGCTTGAAGAAGAAACCTCTTACATCATCTTTTTCAATTAGAGAAGGATCTAATTGGGACCCGAATAGACGACCTACTGCATGAAAGCTACTACTGTTCCACTAGGTGTGATCCCTTCCTAGAGATTATTTCAGGAGAGCTAGCTTATCTGTTCACATACTCCTCAGCCTTCTGTTCACAGGGTTTGGATCTACTTCCTCAGCAAGTCAGAAACATAGGATTATCTTTTTTCAAAAAATTAAATAGAGATTCTCAAGTTTAGATTTTTAGTGGATGTTGGGCTAAAACAGCCGCGGATAGGCCCTTGACTTTTTGTTGAAGAACTGGAATCTAATAACTAAGTTTATTGATTCAGTGAAATATAGAACAGCATATTCAGGAAGCCATGAAGTGAATGAGATAAAAGATGGTCAATCCAGAAACGCCTACTTTAGCTACTGATACTGAATTAAATAAAAAGTTTGCCTCATCATCTCTTGCAATAATATATCTTAAGGCTTACTGCATTTACTGTTTATAACACAACATATTTATAAATCATAAAGAAGGCTGAATCACTCCCATGCATGAGCATAGTCAGGAGAGGGGGTCAAAACCACAGAAAATGTACTGAAAATCACCTGAAACTTTGCCCCTCCCTTGTCTGTTTTGACTGCCCCACCACCACCACAGATGAACTGTTCCCATTGTGGTTGCCTTAATACCAGAAACCAGACTGGCTGAAGTTGCTTCCCTATCATTTTGAGAGTTCTCAATTACAATGCAGCCACATCCCCAGATTTTAAAAAGTGAAAATAATTTATTAACAAGTATCCTTAGGAATCATTAGGTGCTAGATGCCTGGAAAATGTGATGGAAAGGGTCATATTTCTGATGTCTTGAATATTGTGGTCCTTCAACTGGATTTTCTCTGTGAGCTAAGCAGAGTCAGAGTTATTTACTTTTTGATGCATTTGTATCTTAAAAATATTTTAATGTAATCTGAAATGTTAGCTATCATTTCATTTATATATTGACCCCTGAGGCTAGAACTATATTTTCTATGCTTCTAGGTTTTAGTGAGCAGAATAGAGACCCGTTTAGAGCAGGTTTATTTAGAGGAGGGCCATTGAAACAAATGAAAATACAGTTGTTTATTTCTTTATATAATTTCCTTATAATTTTGGAGGTTACCCAATTCTTAAGATTGCAGACATTACATACACACACACACACACATACACACACACACACAGCAACTTTAAAAATAAAGGCTAATGGGATATATGGGCATCAATTTTCCAAAGCCTAGTCTAAGATACAGGTCTTAGTATTACTTTATGAAAGGGTATAGGAGATACCGAAGTGAATTCTTATAACTTACAATATGAAAATGGTTCCTTGGGTTTTATTCCTTGTAAAACCCATCCAGATTAATGTAACTGAATGTTCCTGAGCTTTTAAAAAAATCTATACATTATTTATACAAAAAAGTAATTAGGCTGAGTACGTCAATGATTCCCACAACAGCTGATAGGGGCCCATTTGGTCTGAGAGGATCTGAGGGAGAAAACATGGAGAAGCAGAGTAAAGGACAAAGCATTTTTGTTCTGGCTGCTTACTTCGTAACATATTTTGGAGGAAATCCTTGGGGAGAAATCTAACTGCACATTTGCTGTCTTCCATATTCAAATGAGAGTCATGAGAATCTGGAATGCATATGACAAAGATATTCCTAAGTACTGTATCTCTCTCTCACTCTATTCTATTCTCATGGATTTCTGATGAAGGTGGATAGATGCCAAATACTGGAAGAACAGAGTACTGAAAAAACAAAGAACTTATTATGGTTTCCTGAGTTTTTTGGCTTCCGAGTATCTTTCCTGTTTTTGTTCAATAGTACGTTGGCTTGTGTGCCATGGGTGTGTATGAGTGTGTGTATGAGTGTGTGTAAAATAAGTAGGCTGCTTCAGATAGAAGTATCCAGCAGATGTCATCATAAACTAAAGCAAAGGAGCCAGTTGATATGTAAATGTAAGTGTGGTCAAAGCAACAATTGAGTAAGTCATTCCACTGTCTTCCTGCTTAGTTCACTTCTACTGTTCATCAGCTAGCCGTTCAAAGTCAATGCTGTGAAATCCAACGAGGCTTCTTTCCTAATAAGTATACTTATTCATGCAACATTGGGTGTGGGTCATTGAAAATCAGTCCACAGCTGATTTTTTTTAGTACACTGTTTTCTTTTCCAAAGGAAGTGGTGGAAAAAGAATCGGGAATTTTGAATCTTTTACCAGAAGTTTTTTTTTAAAGCCACAAGTACTTCCCCACTACCCTCAGAATTGCTCAACCATGCTATTGAACCATTATAAAATAAATAATTGTAAAAAAAAAAACCCTGTTCCCTCTTATTTGCTTATCTCCTGAGGGCTATCCTTATTGCCAGCTTATTGAGATTAGTCTAATTAAGAGAAC
The DNA here is from genome assembly GCA_027560395.1 of Boaedon fuliginosus. Classification (NCBI taxonomy): domain Eukaryota; kingdom Metazoa; phylum Chordata; class Lepidosauria; order Squamata; family Lamprophiidae; genus Boaedon; species Boaedon fuliginosus. Next base: position 362,672 of record JANHGC010003218.1, on the reverse strand, counting down.
ATAACAGAAATTATGTAGTTTAGAGCTAATGTCTCTAACAATATCAAATCAACCGTACATTAACTTTACTGAGATATTCATAGTAGTCTATAAAAGGAATAACAATAATTGGGGGATTCTTTTGTCTTTGATTACTTGTTTATGACTGACTTAGCAAAACTAAAACCATCCTAAATTTATCTAGGGAGTCCTTGGTGTTCCCTGAACTTGGATGTTTGCATGTTTGGGTGTGGGTGTGGGTGTGGGTGGGTGGGTTTTTGTTTTTTGTTTTGTTTGTTTTTCAGACATTTCATTAGCCAACTAGGTAAAATCCTCAGAGCTTGAAGGGAGTGGAGCTTGCTCTTTGTTTATATACAGTGGTCCATCCGGTTACTGTTTATATTTATTGACATTTCTTTGGACCTCTTATCTTTTGTAAATCATAATAACAAATTAAACAAATCTTAAAATGCATGCAAATTTTGTTCAGAGGAATTTCTACAATGTGGCCGAAAATAGCCAAGCGCTACGGAATTTAATGGATGCATGATCTCAAGCCTACTTTTGAGAAATTCTTTGCTTCCTGACCAAGGGTGTGGTAGGGAGCCTGTCTATTTTTATTTTTTTTTTGCACAGAATGAAAAAATCCTTTTGAAATTTATGGGGTGGGGGCCATAGTTGTGCTTAATTTATTCAATGCATAAATAAATACTGAAAGTTTTATCTATTTTTTTTTACATTAAAAATGACTTTTCTGTGCTATTTCCTGGAATGATGTATTTAATTATTGAAAGAAATACTGATCAGAAGAAAGCTGTGTGTGATGATCCAATCCTGACATCTAGACTTCCTTCTCTTCTGATTCTTGGTTGATTTATTTGATCCTCTAGGAACAAGGCTTTCAAGCTCAACATTTTGGAAGAGTGGAAGGAACAAATTTAAAAGAAGATTGTTTTATGTGTGGTCTTGCAAAGTGGTTAGACCAATTTTTCTCAACCATGGCAACTTTAAGATATCTGGACTTTAACTTCCAGAATTCCCACCCAACATTCCTGAACTTTGAATCCTGTTCAGCCACAGGTAATTCCCAGTCATAGAATCACAAAATTACAGCGTTGGAAAGCACATCAAAGGCATTTAGTTTAACCTCTTGCTCAGTGCAAGATGCAGCAATACAGATTCCATGAAGTTCTAATTTAGCCAGCAAGTGCAAGCTTAATTCTATTAGTTTTTAATTATCAGAGAGGGCAAATAAAATTGGTACATGACACAGTCAAAAGAAAAATAGTTACACAGATTCATTATATGGTATAGCATTAATAGTGTATGTGAATGCAAGCAGACCTCATCAGTCATAAACTGAAGATTTTAAAAGAGTTCAGTTAATTGAAACAAGTTAATTTACCATATCGTTGCTTTTGTTACTGATTATTTAATGTAGAAAATACATTTCTGTAATAATATTGGAAACGAATGGTGCTACTTTGCTTGTCACAATTTGATAGGAAACGGTGAAATAAAAGTTAAAGCTTTGAGAGGAAGAACTAAATCTGTTTTCAGTTATTATTTGGATTATCCACTTAGTATCAGGGGTGTCAAACTGACAGCCTGCAGGCCGGATGTATCACACACAGGCCACACCCACCCCAGCTACGCGAATGGAGAAAAGGTTGTGAAACATCACGTGAAAACGATGTGACGCAGTGAGTTTGACACCCGTGACTTAGTTCTATGTTTTTGAATAGAGAGAGATACTAGCACACTCCATTCAGTGCTAATGTTCATATAGTCATAGAACCTATTTTAACGATTTCAGTACTCAACACATCTCGAAAACATCAGAGTGTGGATGGCTGATGAAATATATAGCTAGCTATTTAAAAGAACATTCTGAATACTGGTTTATATTTTTCTTTTGCATTAATTCAGCCACATTTATTAGTTTTAGTTTTAGAAATGACAATACAGAAATGTGTAAAATACACCCTTTGTGCCTCGGTGTTATTGTGCTTTTGTCTCTGCTGCTCTGTATTTATCAAGTTCCAGAAATATGTAATCTTGAAAGTGAGAGAGGACACAGTGTTTTGGCATGGACAGGAAGGAACCAAGCTAGATTTGTCATATAAACCAAGAATCCTGCCAAATGATGTCCCTCTCTTCCCATTGAGTTTGGCTTTGCCAAAGAGTTCATGAGAATGTTTTATGATTCCAAAACAGACAAGCTGGGAAAGACCTTGTAATTATACAACAGACTGTCTGGCAGGTGGGAGAGCAAAGCATCTTATAACTAGTATGTCCTAACTCACTCAACTTGTTTCTGAGTGGGCTGGGTCTAGGTGTTTTCAGGATCAGGATAAGAGAATGGAATGATCTCTATTTCACGCCTTTAGGATGTTTTGAATTGCTGCTTTGTTTCAGTTAATAAATGGGGAATATGCCAAGCCGTAGGGCGTTACTTCTTTTGTAATTTTCAACAACCAGATTTAGAAACCTTAATCCACATAAATAAACCAGAAGAGTTTTCTGTTGGTTTTTTTCTGGGGTAACTTGTTTTTGGAAAGTACTTCAGCATAAATATACGGTCGATGAGTTGGCTTTTAAGGATGTATAAATCAAGACTGTAGTGACCTGTCTTCCCCATGCCTGCCATTCTACAAATACAGTCAATTCTATTTGGTCCACACAACACCCAAAACTGCAGTGTGATTTATTTGGTCTTGTCTTAACATGCCCTGTGTGATCCCAGGCACTGTAGTTTGCATACCATGGTTAAAGGCTTAATATAGTGCAAACTAGCCAACTATTGTTCATTTAATAAAATGTAGTTAGAAGGTCCATAGTTTAGTGTGATGTCTGAAATCAGTGTAAGTCCTAGATTCTTAGGCAGAAGGAAAGGAGAAGTTGAAGTCTAACTTCTAACTGATCCTGCATTTAGGAAAACCTACTGGACTCAGTCTGAAAATGAGGGACTGGCAGCTTAGAGCACATGGCTCAACAGAGATGGGCTGCAAAAGTTTTAGCAAGGGGTTCTCTGCCCGGTTGCTAGGTGGGAAAAGCCATGGTAGGTATGGCCTAGTCGGCCTCATCCACCACAGTGGGAAGGGGGTGTTTTTGGCCTCCCCAGGCTCCAAAGGCTTTCCTGGAGCGTCTGGGAGGGCAAAAACTGCTCCCTCTGGGCCCGTGGTGCCGGACTTCTGGAACTTCCGGGAGACCTGTTTTTCACCCTCCAGGAGCCTCCGTGCAGGCCTTGCACTTACCTGGGATAAAAAATGGGCCATGTGGAGACTCTTGGGAGGGGAGGGGAGGGGAGGGGTGAGAGGGGCAGGTGCAGTGGGAGGGGCCAGCCATGAGTGGGATTTGGGAGTTCCTCAAACTGGGCAGACTGTTAGCAAGGGGTTCTCCCAAACCTCTGTGAACCTCTAGCAGCCCACCCCTGGATCTCTAGCTGTAGCCTACTCTGCCTTATTGTAGTGATAGGATTTTTACTGCTTTATAGCCAGGTAATAAGTAAACTGTATGTGCAAAACCTCCGGTGAGGCTCACACATCTTCTTTTTTCAAAATAGTTGTGCTCCTTATCTCTCTCTTGCCCCATAGAAATAGAAGCAGGATTGAAAATTGTTGATCATCCAGCCTTAAACTTTCATCCTGTCGCTACCATGGTGCCCACAACTATCAGATGCCCCCAAACATAGAAAAGTCTCTGACTCCAAAAGCATTGTTTGCCAGGAATGAGACCAAGTTGAGGAGATCCAACAGCTTATGGCTGCTACTGCAGAACAGAAACTTTGAGAAGGTTTTGCTACTTACATTAGCAATAGTGGAGACAAAGAGCATGATGACAGTGGCAATATGAACCACAAAAATTCCAGCCAGTAGTACCAACATCTTGGCTCTTCACTTCAGGAACGATCTCAGATGTAGAGAAGTCTTTGGGAGAGAAACAGATCTAGGTTAATGTAAAAAGCAAGCACTGAATGTAAGAGCATGATTCAATATTAATTCTATGCAGGCAACAAAGGACGTATTTTTTAAAATCTGATCAGTGGCAAAATGCAGTAAGTTGGATCTGCAAACAGAGGGTCGACTTACAACCACCGTTGACTTATGAGCATCACTGAGCCGAACATTTCTGTTGTTAAATGAGACATTTGTTAAGTAAGTTTTGCTCTATTTTACAACCTTTCTTGCCACAGATGTTAACTGAATCCCTGCAGCTGATAAGTTAATAACCCTGTTGTTAAGTGAATCTGGCTTCCCTACTGACTTTGCTTCTCAGAAGGTCACAAAAGGTGATCGCATGACCATGGACAGAGCAACGGTCATACATATGAACCAGTTGCCAAGCATCTGAATTTTGATTACATCATCATGGGAAAGCTGAAAAGGTTGTAACTGTGAAAAACAGTCATAAGTCACATTTATCAATGTTGTCGTAACTTTGAATAATCATTAAATGAACTGTTGTAAGTCAAGAACTACTTGTACTAGAAAATCTTCAGTTTAATTATTTTGAGATGTTAGTGAAACACTGAGTAAATGTCAAACGTATTTGAAAAGGAGCCTGAATAAATAAAAATGTCTATGAAAATGTATAGGTGTGTAAACCTTTATTACATTTATTTTAATTTAAATACTATTTCTTTACTATTTACTACATTTTATCCCATCCTTCGTTTAAAGCAGAGATGGAAAACATGTGTTCCCATGAGACCTTGTTCTGATTTCAGATCTCACCCACTTTTCAAACTTTGCCCTTCCTCATTGGCTTTGTATTTGCCAACTTTTGCTCTGCCTTACTCCCTCTAAATTAACCTTGTCAACATTAGGACTTCACCTCCCAGAATTCCCCAGCCAGCAGGCTGGCATCCTGGCAACCAAGGTAACACAGGCATAAACAAGGAAAAGTACTGCAAGCTGTACTCTTACCTTGAGGTAAGGTGGGGCAGCCTATAAATTGTATAAATAAAGACGCAAACAAACAAACTTGGGAGAATCCTGGAAGGGGCTCCTCCACCTGCTTTTATTTTTATTAGTATCCTGCAAACAACAAAGGATTTTCTCCCCTCTTTAGTGGTTGGGACTTTTCTCCTGGTATAGTTCTTTATTCCAGGCACATGCTATAATTCCAGGGTCTTTGGAGAAAGCAAATAAGTTATTGCTTCCTCAGTTTAAAAGCTCTGTTTCCCACTATAGAGACAATTACCTGCCAATCCAGATATGTCGGTTCAGTAGTGTACAAGCATACCAAATAATTTGCAAGCAAAAAATATTGCTTTATGCATGATATAAGATCTATCAATATTAGATGGTTAATGTTAAGCAGAGTTGCACGAAGCTCAAGTCACATGTGCCTTTTGAATGTCTTGAGAATAGTACCTAAAGACTTTAAAAGTTTTTTCTAAATTGTAACTGTTAAAATGATAAAAGGGAAATATTTGCTGTATGACTAGTAAGTTTTGCATTACAAATTATCACATCATTGCTTAAGAGTTGCTTAAGAGAGGGAGCCATGTAAATAAAAAGAAATAAATTAAATTATATATTAACTGTACTTGATTTTAATTAAATGTAAATTCCAATTAAAATTTGTTTTGCCCTTATTTCAACCACAATTTTTGCAATGCAGTTCTAAGCACATTGTTCAAAGACCCAGGGCAATCTTGCCAGAAAAAAAGGTTGCACACCTCTGATGTGATTTGGATTCTGTTTATCCCATCTAAATACTTCATTTTCTATCTAACCTCATATAATGTTTTATGTTCATATAATGCTTTTGTATCTCTGTACATAAAGTCGGAATAAGAAAAGACCTATGGTTTTTCTCTGAACATAACAATGCACATCAGACAGGTACCATCTTTCATTTCAGTAATGACCAGATCTTCCCCAAAAATCAGCCATGTAGGCTTAATGAGAATTAATGTCAACCATGGAGTGGGTTGGTGGCATTTGTCGATGGATTTTACTGAAAGTATATTCATCTAATTATGAAACTCTCAAAATCACAATTAGCAATATATTGTGCTTGGGATCACATCCCGCAGAATAGTGGGTGAAGTCAAGGCAAACTTCAAGGAAGATGTGGCATGATGTTTCAACATTAGAATAAGTGGGATTATTCTGGAAGCAGGATTCTCTTCCCTCCACCACCCTTAGTCCAATGAATTCCATTTGTGAAGGCAATGTCTTCATATGTATATGCTTCCATAAACACCTCCAAGTGCTTTTAACCTTAACTCCCATGACTCCTTGTCAACACAACTAAATGAAATATGGAATTTTTAGGACTACTGGACATGTCCTTCTTAACATGTGTCTTAACATAAGTCTTTGTTTGAATTTCCCACAGCTAGGATAAACTGTTCTTCCTGATTTTACTTAAGTGATAAAAACATATCTTGTCCTCTGTGTTTTTTTTTAATCAGTTCCGCAAGACAAAAACCTGCCAAAAATCTTACAAATGGGAAATACCTAAAGAAAAAAATAATTTGGACTTCATAAGGCAAAGTATTCCACAGAACTGATGGCCAATTCCATGAAGGCCTTCAGTCTTGTTGCAGACTCAGCCTTCTCTGTATGTTCTTCAGAAAAACTCAAGATGAAACAGAAATTGGTTTCATGTTTCAGAACAACCTGAGGGCTTTAAAGGCAACAAACTGGCAGCCAATGCATAGTAGTTGCAACATGATCCTGGTAAAAAAAAAAGGTGCCTATTACTATCCTTGCTACTGCATTAGGAGACACTCCTTTTCTGTGAGTATGTGACCACTCTAGCAGGCAGTCTTCCCACATACAGCCTGCATTGGTTATTTCCAGAGGGCAAGCTTATTGTACAAGAATATGGCTGGCATCTGCATAAGCAACATGCTAGGCTACTATCAGACTGGATGCAGTGACATTTAGGAAGACCTGTTGTTGGAGAAGAAGGATCAATGATGTTACTGTGGAGTTTTCTGCACAAGGACAATCCAGGCTTTGTAACACGGGACCCACCCAATTCTTTTTAATGCAATAAGTCTGTCTCAGTACATTTCTGAGGAAAGCTGTCATTTATTTGTAATTAAGTTGATTCATGTTTCCATTCTTCCCTGACTGAACAACTAGTGATTATCTGTGGGATTTCTTAATGGTGCTGCAGTGTGTTTTTGTTAGGAAGTGGAAAAAGCTCAACATCTTAATCATTTGCGATTCTGCAGCAATATAGAAGCAAATGCCAAATCCTGCATGGCAGTGTTGGAATCTCTGGTCTCATGGCTTTTTTAAAAAAAAACAATAAGGGGATAGCTATACATATGCTTCCTGTTCCTAAGATACTTCATTAGCACTTTTTTCATCTCTGACAATATTTAACTTTTGATCTACCTCACATCTCTGTCACACCAACAAATAGAGACTCACCAGATATATTACCCCTAAAATGAAATAAGCTCAGTGTTATTTTTATATAGGATTGCATTTCAATAAGGAGCACTTAGAAGAATTTCTGTCCTAAGAAACAGCTGGGAGTGGCATGACAGATTAGCAGTTTAGACTGTTATGCAGCATTGCCCTTAGACTAAAAACAGCTGCAAATAAGAGGCTGGGACTGTGGAGACATTTGCAAAATAATCACTTTAGGGGTGGAGCAAATTTGCAACTGGATCTCATGAGCTACACACTGAGAAAAATCTACAGGAAAGTACAAATATCCATCTTGATTATTCTTGATAAGTAACATAAATACAAAACTGGCAAGTGGGACTCCATGATCATGGAAATGCATTAATGCTAACACTTTATAGGTGAGTATCACTGCAGCAAAGAGACAAACAATAACTGTGCCATAACTCATGGCAGAGATTTAAAATAAATGTGCAATCTTAGGAAACAAATATTAGCTGCTCTTACCTCCTTTGTAGCTCAACAATTAGAACTAAAGACTAGTTGTTATTCTATTTCTTTAAAAGTTGGGAGTCAGAAATCCCTGTTGATTTATTCAGAGGTAGACAACTTGTTTTGCTTATCAAGGGTTACAAATATAAGTCCTGCTATTTTCTAGCAGGGCTGGGAAAATTCTAATATGAAACCATGGAGAACTACCACCAGTGATGGTAGAGAATGCTAGGCTAGATGGACCAAACTTGTTTCTTGATATTAGGTTCCTACTGCAAATCACTCAAAGTGACAAATAAATGCTGATATCCATTCCGATTTTCTAGCTATGCAGCTTTATGCGTTACTCAGAAATAAGTTATTATTTCCAATATAGGGTTTATTCCTAGATACAGATGGTTAAGAAAGCAACTTTAATAAAGAGAAGAAAACTATATTAATGCCATTTTTTCTGCCAGGACACATTGTGCCTGTGATCAGAAAGTTAGAAACAGAATAGCTGTGAAGATAAAATATATAATAATGCAGATTTCTTTTAACGATGATGTCATGGAAATCTTAATCATAGAAATTTATAGAATCACATGTGTTACTCATTTATTCTTCCACCCTCATTTTCTTTTCTTCATCTCATTTCCTCATTTTCTATTCTTCCCTTTGACCAGGGAAATGAGGTGGGGTATAAATAAAATATAAATAAATAAATAAATAAATAAATAAATAAACAAACAAATAAAATCTAATTGCAGGCCTGCATGCATGAGAGAACAGTTTTTAAAATGTATTTGTCCTGTTTTGGAACAAGATATTATTTCACCCATTTTTACTTGGTGTATCCAATTTTATCATTTCTTCTCTAGCTCTCCATCAAAATCAGTAACCAAACAGAACACTCAAGATTATAGAAACAAGAGACAGAAATGACATATTTTGTGCTCTAATCCAGGTATGAAGAGATTTCTTCTGTGAATATATTCTCAAAACTTTTTTTTCCTAAATCTCTTTCTATATTTCTATATTTCTTGCTGAAATATACTGGCCTTGCATGTTGAATACTAACTGTACTAACTAACCTGTATTTTCCTGCTATTGCTTTGGCCTTACAGCTCCATTACCTTGCTTTTCTCTGGCACAGTAACTGGAGGCTTACAATGATAGTAGATGACATCATAAACATGCATTTTCATTTAATTAACTGCAGGTAAAGCTATTCCTTTTACAAACTCCCAGAAGCCCAAAGCCATCCCAACCAAGAGGTACTTATCCCAAAAGGGTGATTCTCCAGGGCAAGTAAGTTTTTGATTTACTTAATTGCTAGTTCTATTCCTCAGTAATTATGGCTTAAATCCACTCCTATTCTGTGAATTCCAACAGTGATATTAGTAATGGAAGATCTATATTTAATTATGGAATGACAAGTTTGATGTAGCTTATTTTCTAGAGAACATTATATTCAGTATCTCAAACCACGAAGATTGATTCTGTGAAAACAAGTCCATGAGCCTGTTGGCATTTTTCTTTTCTAAGAAACATTGCTAACAACTATTCCTACAGGTAGTCACAGAGAAGAACTTTTGAATAGACCCTAATCCCAGAAAAGAGAATATATTATGAGGAACACCTTTGCATTTTGTCTGTTATTTGTCCCTATGATGCAAAACGTTTCTGTAATTGTCTAGTTTGTCTTTATTTATTGGAAAACATTTCTATCCTACCACTTCTGGTATATCTGACACAGAAGAGAAAATCAAGATGGCAACAGGCATACCTTATTGGAAAGATTATTCTAAAGGCAGTTGGCTACCATTGAGAAGGTCCAGTTCTGGGTATCCACTTGCTGAACTTCATCAAGGGAAGATATCAGGAGTATGAGGCTAATGGAATTGCTATGCCCTAGTCATCTGTTAATTTTTAAAAACTTCAGGAATCACCAATTTAAACTTTCATATTTCAATGAGGAACTATACATTTATCCTACATAATATTTACTTACATTTGTCTATTTCCCATAAAGTGGGTTTGATACCATGCTTCAGGGAACACTTGGAAATGCAAGGTTTCTGAAATCCTAGCAAGTTTTGCATTTTCCATGCTCATATTGAAAGGGTAGACTGAAGAAAAAGGAATAAATTATATTCTCTAGTACAGAAAAGAAATGTGTAGTCATTCTTTGATTTGCATAGCTACTAAACCAATTATAAACATTTAAATCAGAATTTATCAATAGATGTGATTTGCAATAGCTCTATAAGGATATCATGCTCCCAGCATAACAATAGCAGAAACCAACCAATTTGCTTTATGCCTTAAATTTTACTGCTGACATGAATAAAGCTTGGGATAATAAGCACTGGAATTTGCTGCAAGCTCCAGTAAATTCTGGTATTCAAAACAGTTTTTTGGACTCAGAATTCTTTTAATGTTAAGCATATGTTGTTTGTACCAGGCTATGGTTTGATAGATTTTGAGGCTCCAGTACAAAACAGATTCCATAATTCTGAAGTGTTTCCATCTCTGCATATTTCTTTAGTGTAAGTTTCTTCAGTATAGATTTGTGATGGAAAGTTTTGCTATCCTAATGAGTTCACCCTTTGAATATGGTCAATTTGAAATTCCTCCACTAAGATCATATACCTTTGCTGATTATACACCTACTATTGCTATTTAAACAGTGTTTTTAAACTTGGCAACTTTAAGATGCGTGGACTTCAATTCCCAGCATGTTGGCTAGGGAATTCTGGGACTTGAAGTTCACACAATATAAAGTTGCCAAGTCTGAAAAACACTCTACTAAAGTAATGAAAAGATGCAGCAGTTCTTCAGATATTTATGTGAGAGCCCACCATTCCATATTCCTTCCCGACCAGCTCTATGAACTGTGTGACAGCTTTAATTTTATAGAAATAGATTGTTTTCTTAATGTATTTTCAAAATCTCCTTACCCAAAAGAAAGACATTTATCATTTATTAAATGATAGATATAATTTGTATTTTGTGGCATATATGAAAAGACAAGGATGGAATTTAATCTAATGAAAGTGTGATTATGTTTAAGTCCACCTGAGGCAGGATTTTTTTTAATGCCCAGAATACATACAATAACTTGTCCAGAGCTACTTGCTTCTTTCACCCAAGTTTTCCATGCCTCTGAAGAGACAAACCCTTTCTTCTACTTGCAGTATCAAATGAGCAGATGTTGCCCTGCCACAATAGTATTTCATGATATGCAAGATGTCGGGCCTGAGGATTGCCATAGACCATGGGCTAGAGAAAATAGTTGCAGGGCGAAGAGTGAAAAGTCATTTCCACAGAAAGGACAGAACTCATCCCTGCCATTCTGGTAGCAAGGAAAGGCTTCAAAAATAGCTGAGGTATTCATAAAACTTTGGAAGATGCATAAGTGCAGAAGGCATAGTAATGTTTACAAAGTTCAAAACAGCCATCTTTTTGGCAGTTGCTCATAGGCAGGGATTCCTCTTAGAGGTATAATTCCTTGTGTCTAAGAGCTGTCTCATTCAGTGGGAGGAAGGAGGTGGGTGGGAAATCAGCTTGTTCCCACCCTGGGAACAAAATGCTTTTCACCATTCAGATAGAAGTGCCCTCACTAGTCTACAGCACTTCTGATCAATGGAAACCATGGAGTAAGGAGTAGTTCCTAGGGAACCTTTTTTCCCCTGATACTCACTAGACATACATATACATGTGTGTCTTCAAAATTGAACAGGAGTCTACAAAGCAACTTTCCATTTTCTGATATCATGCTTATTTTCAACAACAATACCTCTAAGGTTATGGTAAGCTGTCCAGAATCACTCAGGACAGTGAGACAGGTAACATATAAATTTAATAAACAATAAATTATAAGCTTACAGAGGGCACAGAGGAACTCTTAGAAAAATGAAATGAGAGGGCTGTAATCCAGTGCTTTATTTTAAAGTATTCTTCATCTCCCTTCCCACTAACCACACCCACCCACCTACCCACAAACACATACAAAGTGAAATATAAATAGGGGCTGGCAGGGAACACCCTCATTGATTCACCTTGCAATAAATGACTTATTTCTAACTAGCTAGTTATTCATTTTCTGATGGCTAAGACATCCAAGGACATGCTCTCAAAATTCCAAATGTTACCTTTCCTAATTCGATTGCATTGTGAGAAGAAGCAAAGTGGAGATTCCTTATTTGCACAGTGATGGAAGGAAAGGTACTAGCCTGGATGAAGCGAACCACCAAAAGCCCTTACTTGCAAGGTTATTCCTCTTGTAATTTACCCATCCTTCTGCTTGTGGGTAGTTTTCTGAATAGCTGGTGGCATATTCTAGCCTATTGATTGATTGATTGATTGATTGATTGATTTGATTTGATTTGATTTATACCCCGCCTCATTTCCCCGGTCGAGGAAATTTGATACCCAGAGTGCCTTTACCCAGAAGTGCCTTCACTTGCCAAATCACATTGTGAAGCCCCAGGAGCACCACTGGATTTTGAGCAGCAATGACCCAACTCCACACCTGCCACTTACTCTCCAGGTGATCTCCTCCTCATCTTCAGCAGCATTCCCTTATTGTCTGCCCTTGATATGCCATTGTGAACACCCCTTTTACACTCATAAAACATAAATAGAAATAAGTAGTGGTAAGGAAGAGAAAAGAGGCATGGCAGTAAAAGGAAGGAGGGAGGTTGGTTTATGGTTGACCAGCCAGGATTTGGCAGAGAAGGAGAAGCATACTAACTACAGGCCTCTACAATTTTATATTTCATAGTGAAGAGATGATGGTAACAGTACTTCTTGTCAGGAAGCCCCTTCCCCTGGCATTTGCTTCTGCTTCCCTCACAAATGTGATTCACTGGCCAAAAGTTAGCTCTTTGTCAACAGGATGAGTAACAGAGCAAATCAAGTACTAGGACATTTGGAAATTAAAGTGATGAATCAAAAGCAAATACATGGTAAGATTTGTGATACATCAAGTGCTGAGTGCCGCCCTAAATAAAATATGCCATTTCTCTAACTGAAATCAGGCTAACTGTATTTGGGAGTCTGGGCTCCTTTAAGTCACACAAGGCCAACCATCTCCTGGAAAAGAAAGTAAAGAGGTTGGAGTATGTCACTTTTTGTTGTAATTGTGTTTCTGACAAAATAGCATTTGAATATATACTACCTGCTCCCTAAAGTGGATTCCAGCAACTCAATGCTCTAATTAAGGGATTGTTAGATTTACTTTATTTTTGAGGAAATTATATTCATGTTAGCATATTCTCCTGAGCAACAGAAGAGTACAGCGGTGACAGATTAGCATTAGAACCTGATTTGCATGCAGGAGATTCCACATTCTGGGATCTCCAGGTACAGAAGGACAGACAGCAGATGAGAGGAGAAAACATCTCTATCTCTAACTCTGGAATGCTACTTGGAAGAAGGGAGAATACTAGGCTAGATGGTCATGTAGCCTGACTTTGTATAAAGACTGAATAGGCAACATAAAATAATTGCAAATAAAACATCTGACCAGCATATTAATCACATTCTATTCCTCCTAATATGCGAAGTAACTGACCAGTTTTATTACCCACATAATAATAAATAAATCATGAATTCAGTCTAGAATATATGATGGAAAAATAATTATCCCATGATAATTCTAAAATGAACATTTTATGCAATTCAGTCATTCATTTTAAAAATCTTCAATTCTATTCCCATTTCTGCAACTTGCTAAATTGTGGGGATATGTTAATCCAAAAGCAGAAGGCCATGAAGTCAAATCATAAACCCAACAGGCTCTGGCCAGATCTGATCCTCTTGTTCCCATCTGAAAAGCCACATGTGGGCTACTACAAGAACTTGTACACTCTGTTTTGACACTTCATCATGATGCAACAAGTTCAATATTTTAAAAGAAAAGGCAAAAGGAAATTGGATATCCGTACTGTGCATACAAATTTTAGGACATTTTATTTATGAACTAGTAAATAAAAAACAGTTAAATATATACTCATTGTTTATATATAATAATCTGAGGATATACTAACTGCTCAGAAGTACACAAACATGTGCGTGATGAACAATATGGTAATAGGATATGCCACTAAGGAACAGCATGTGTTGGCTAGTTTTTTAGAAGAGGTTTTGGTGAAGGAAACCCCATGAACCACCTGAGCAGTGGAAACCCTCAAGTGAGCAAGCCTGGACAGCACCAATCAATACTCAGAAAAGCATCCTGGCAAGAATAACTCTGAATAACCTGCGTGGTTAGAGGATGGAAACATGAGCAACATCTTGCTTTCCTGGTGGCTGTGATTCACTTGGAGATTGGATGACTCTTCTGAAGAGTAATAAATACAGCTGACATTTGCTCAGAAAGTGACAACCGTTGAGCATTAAGTCATGCAAGAATCTCTAGAAGGGAGAGGTCCAGGTGGCTGCCTAAGGCTGGAAGGTAGCCAACAGCAGAAGGGAGGGGAATACTGTATCTCTTGGGTCCCACCCACTTTTACTCCAGACATGCAGGAATGAAGGAACAAGAAGGTAGAAGCAGAGAACAAGAAAGGGGGGGATATGCTGGATGAAAGCCACCCAGAGATCTTTCGTCCCCTCTTTCAAAGCATAAAATAAGTCATTGGGTTGAGATGGATGGCTATCGAAAAAATAAACAAACAAACAATAGCAGTTTTATAGATCAGGACATAATTAAGTTGGTGCATCATTCACATCCAGCTTTTGCAAAAGCTGTTACTGAATTCTTATTTTCTTCTGGTTTACATATAGCCAAAGGCTTTAGAACTCTTGGCACTTTCTGGGAGGGAGGGAGGGAGGGAGGGAAAATTGGAGCAGAAAAAGAGGATGAAACATTAAATTATAGGGCTGGACTTTAATGTACTGATATGGAACAGAATTAATACTTAGAAAAGAATGTTACACTTTATTGTGAGAGATATAACTTTTTATTGCATGGGTGTGCAAACCTTTGGTGAATAAGTCACATTTAATATGGGAAGGAGCCATTTAGAACCACAAAGTGAATAAATAGTATCACACGAGGATAGATTTTATTTAGGGGAGTTTGAAGTGTTTTGTTATGTCTAATTTAGAGTTGTACTACAGTTTTCTCTCTCTGTGTACGTGTGTGTATAAATAAGAAATATGGTGTCAGCTTTTAGCAATTATACAGAGGCCCCTCAGAATTGCAAAAATGAACTTGGAAATTATTCACACATTTGGTACTGCTGATTAAGTGTTCCTTTGAAAAGGACAGGTGAGCTTCTCTCTGAGTAACAACACTGTGTTTCTAACAATTCCTCATTTGTATGACTTTGCATTTCTGTCCCATTATGGTTTGGAACATTGCTTCCCATTCTTGTTCCAGACCAGAACAAACCTTACTCACAATTGCTCATTGGTTAAGATCTGGAAGACATGGTGTCTTCTAGGTTCCAGCCAATAGGGAATATCATTTAACAGAAGCATGGGGTCAGGCCATACCAAGAGCTGCCCTCCCTTTCTGGAACGCCATTCCCCTGAAGTCAAATTAGTCCCAATTTTTATGGCTTTCAAAAGCAATCAAGATCTGGATTTTTCAGTGGCTCCTCTGGATCTGGTGTTACAGCGTGGGAGTATTTGGAAATGGGTTGATGCCTGAGAGCATGCAGTATTTCTTATGGTGATTGTATTATTATTAATTGTTGTTGTTATCCAAACACAGCATATATAAATAAAGAAACTAGGAAGTGGGTACTGGTTGTCCTAATGCAATAAGTGTTCTTATATGAAGGGTGTCTTTCAAACATTATCCCCAAAATAAGGAAATAGAACACAAGTGGAATTATTATACAACTTCTCTTAAAAATGTATTAGGTCAATGCTTCTGTCTCACTGCATGTTTTTAAGAAGCTTAGGATATTAATGACGAAGGAGCTTAGAAAAATATTGACAGTGATCAGGCTGTCTAAAATTCACCCCTGAACTCTGTAGGTTTTTATTTAAGCAAAAAGGGATTGCACTTTTTCTAGCCCTTTTTTCAACTACATTAAGATATACTTTCCTAAATTGGAAATATTAAATGCGGGATCTGAATGAAAGACATCTATATGCATTTGTTACATATTGCTGAATGAACAACACAGAGTTGGCCTATTACTGGTCCTGTCAGCTAAACAATGTTGGCTGGTGGGTCCTCGAGCTAAGGCCTTCTCTGTGGCGGTGGCAGCCCTCTGGAACCAACTACCTGTGGAGATCAGAACCATTCCTAATCTGTTGGCCTTCTGCAAAACCACTAAGACCTGGCTCTGTTGGCGGGCTTGGAATTGATGCCCCCCACTTGAAAAAACAATTATTGATTGGTGTGTGCGTGTGTTGTAAAATATTTTAATTCATTGTATTATGGTTTTAATGCTTGTTTTTATTGTATTTTTTTAATTGTTGTAAGCCGCCTCGAGTTCCCCTTGACCGGGAAGAGAGGCGGGGTATAAATCTAATAAAATAAAATAAATAAATAATAATAATAAACATAGGACAACTACCTATGGAAAGTAGCTATTTTATTCATTTTATATCCTGTATTTCAAACCAGAGGTATCTCCACAATTTAATAAAAAATGGTCAAAACATTTTTTGTTGTTGTTGAGGAAATGGGAAAGTAAGTAAGTAAGGATGAAATTGCTTCAATGGAGGAGAGAACATTTATTTGATCCAGCAGTCTTGTTTTCACAATTGACTATAACCATAAATTCACCTGGGTAGCCCTAGGCAAGCCACTTTCTCTTAGCTCTAGTCCCAACACATGTAATACAACAATTATATTAACTAGCATGGCTATTGCAGTGAGTGCTGAATAATGCGAATAAAGCAAAGCAATTTACTTCTGGGTAGATCCAGAGCTCTTGGTGGTTCTCAGAGAGAAATCTTTTGTCCTGCTTCAAATTCCCCTTATGATTTTTTCTAGGATGTTAGGATAATAAGGTTGGTTCCACTTAGAACTCTAAAATGTGTAATCTCTTAGAGCTATAATAAAGTTCATGCTGAAACAGGCAATGTGATTTTTGGCTTTAATCCTCATACAAGTATCTACATGTACAGTACTCATTCTACCTCTGGAAGTGAAATAAAACATGCATATTTTGTCATCTGAAAACTTTTTTTCTCATGCATACCGATGCAGAAAAAAACACATAAAAATATAAATAGATTTTCAAAGGTTGCAAGTAATTACCTGGTGGTTTATTAGAAATGCCACATACGACCAACCACTAAGATCTACTAACATTTTACTAGCTTGATCAAATACAAATAGATGAGTTCTGCAGACTTTATATATTGAATTTATTGATTGCATTATGTTGCTGCCCATCTCACTAGCAGGTGACTCTGAGTGGCACATACAATCAAAATCCAAACTAACAATCACAAAATTGAGGATCTTCTGGAAAGCCACCAGGGTTGGGCCAATCTCACCTTTATTAGTCATACACAGATAATTCCTCATTAATATACTCTTATGCATTATATACAGTCAAGAAAAAAAGCAGAGGAATTATTTACCAATTATCCGACCACCTCTTCCCCCTTCCCAATACAAACTCCAGCTTAGTTTGCTTGAAGTCTTCGCTGCCTGCAGTTATGGTTGATTTAATGAGTTGCTCTGCAATAAATAGCAAGTGGCAATATTTCTAGTCATGTCAGGAAAACTACTGCTAATTGCTGAATATCAAGCAGTTTAAAGGCACAGTCAAAAGGCTGAAAGCCTTTCAAGTGCTTTTTGTAAGAACAAACATGGCATTAAAATGCTTAAAACAGGGTTGCTGAATGCTGCTTTTCCCTGTCTAATAAGCATCACCTGCAGAAAGGCAGTATATTTTCCAGGTATACATTTTGTATCTTTGCTGGAAGAGGTGGGTAGTAGAGGTCAGTGTAAAAAGTGTAAAAATGGTAGTCCAGAAAAAAAGAACTGGAAAGACCTTGGTCTAAAATAACAAAACAGTGTCCTAATTTATCTAGAAAAATCATACCACCCACTACCATTTTCAACACAAACTTGAAATCTTTATTTTACCCTAAATATATACTTGAAAGAGGGAAGTATGTGTAAGTTGAAGAGGCTGATTTGGATGAATAAGGAAATGTTAAAGAGTTCAAAATTAGCTCATGTAAATACTATGACCATAGATGTATCAGCTTTTATTACAAAAGGTAAAATTTTGCTCCTTGTGCAAATAATTATTTTTCTTGTCTTCGTTTTGCTTCTTACTCTTACTGTAACTCCACCTCCCTTCTAGTTGGATTTCTCACCTCAAAATGGACAAGTCACACATGTGAACATTGAACTCCAACATTTCATTTGCAACTCTTCTCAAGCAGACTGCTCCTGTGTTTCTAATGTGGAAAAAATGTTTCTTCTGCTCTCTTTTATCAAAAGGTGTGTCTACCTACAATCCATGTAAACACCTTGGAGAATTCCTAAGTAAATTACAATAAGGATGTGGAATGGAAAAGAACAAGGAGTGGTCATCTGATAATGCAAGATCCAAAGCACCCACAAATGTAGCTATGAACTAGGATACCACATGGCCACATCATGCTATTTTCTACTTTAAATTGAGCAATATAAATCTTAGGGATGTGGATGACCTTGGCTTTGGGCCCCCAAATATCAGCCATGAGATTATTCTTCTTTCTCATCCCAAACTGTAGGACCACAGTTGGGGTTAACCCCACTTGAATGCTTCATTTTTCCCCTCCAGCACAAGGTTTTTGAAAGCAAAACAGAACTGGAGTGATGTTCTGATAGATATTCTTCCTGAGCTATCTGACAGCAAATTTTAAAAAGTATAGCTGTGGTATAGTGGTTTGCAAAATGGTAGAATGCTGAACTATGTGGCTATCATATTTGGGGTGTAAGAATCAATCAAGGCAATAACTAAATTGCAGAAGAAGTATTGGTGTTTTCCTCATCTCTTTACAGCCTTCTAGTAGTTATCTAGTTATGGTGGTCTAAACTATAATCTACATTGTTTATTTTAAAATTCTTTTTAACCTTTTACCCAAATCTCTTCCTGAAAATTCAGCTCTGCCCTCTTTGTGTTTTAAAAACCTCTCCAGAATCCAAATGCATTATGGGAAAAGAGTTCTCACTGCCCAGCACTTAAAAGAAGGACTATTTATCCCATTTGAGATTGAATAAAAGCTTTAAGTTATATTAGATGGAAAGCTTCAGAATACTCATTGGGTCTTGAGACAGTGAATATGATGTGGCTTAGTCTCAACAGAGGGTCCTGTTTAGGAGGAGACACCACATTGAACATCTCTGTTCTTTCTGCTTTTGAACAATCTACAAAAAACAAAGCAAAACACGCAAATATAAAATACTCTTCAACTAAGAGTGATTTTCTATGTTGCACAAATACAGGAGTTGAGGAAAGCAGCCCTTCAGATTCCCTTCTCCTCTGCAAGTAGAACTGCACATTTGTAGGAAAGACAACGCTCCTTCCTTAAAGATAATTTTGGGAATTCGCATGTGCCCTTTTGCTTTGTTACTGATGGCAGAAGATGATTTCTGCTCTGCCTCTTTGAATCCTGTCTAGAAAGCAAAGAAATCATCTCAAACATTTGAATCTAATTCTTTGACTCAGCAGTGTGCTACATGTTGAAAACCAAAGATCTAAAAAAAAAGGAACGGCTAAGACTAGACACAAAAAAGTAGGCAAAGTTAAGGCAAAGGACCTGCAGAACCAATGCAAGTATGATATTAAATTGAAATCAATTAACATTAACTTAATTAAATGCAAAGCTCATGATTGCTTATTGTGTAAGTGATCATTTTACACTTAAGTCACCTAAAGAATTGCAATTTGATAGTGAGTTTTAGAGGGACTCTGAAGTTGCATTGAGGTTGCCTTTGGATTCCACAGGGACCCCTTGGCTTTAAGAAAGCCAAAAGCAGCCATTGGATTTTCCCATATGCTGGACTAAATTAAATTTCTATTTCTAGTAGTCTTTCTGTTCAATAAAGACATAGCTCATTATTGGAAAAAGGAACCCAAATAGCTGTCAATGCTCCAGAGGCTGAAGGTAATGGATTCAGAAGTATAAAGTCATCATTATGCTTCCTAGGGTACAGATCAATACAGAAAAATATAACTCCTCAAAGTTATAAACTGCTTCAACCAAGCTTTGTGACACAACATTCTCTCTTAGGAGCGGACTGTGACCTGGTGATTTTCCATTCTGGAAAGAAATAGGGTAACTATCCTGCCAAAGACTTGATCTGATTGGTTTACTAAGCATATTAATCGAAGCAAAAGCCCTTCTCATATGCATGTAACTATTTTGAACCTCTTTTTTTCTACTCAGACTTAATCACCTTTTGTATTTATGGTATATCTTCCTGGGGCCCTCAAAGTGAGCTTAGAATTATTTTCATTTGTTTTAAATATTTTGATGTTTATCATTATATTAATATAAATATATTAATAGGTTTCAAATGGAAGTCTGTTCAAATGATATTCTATTCTCCAGTTCATACTCATCTCCCTTTCATGCGGTCAGATTAACAACTGATTATAGACAGACAGATACATCAATCCACTGTAGAATGAAGGCATTTTCATTGAAAGTTATGGAACATAATCATACCCAAGGAATGGGGATAACAGGCTCTAGTCTTCCTTTAGGCACAGAAGGTAGGTGGGTAACTGTGAGGCAGTCATTTTCACTCAGCCCTAGCCTGGGAAATGGAAGAATATCTATCTACCAATCTACACTGGTGTGTGTGTCTATATGTGTGAATATATTTTGCCCCAGTTTACCACTGATCTTTTAAAGTTGCTTTAAAAAAAACATTTAAAATAACAGTAAAGCTATTCTAACATTAACAGCCACATAGGACCACATGCCGTAAGCATAAATATTGGTAGTCATTGGGTGTTGTTGTTGTTGTTTTTTGCATTAGCCACTGAAAAGTTTAAAGGGTAGCAGAAAAACTAATGTTTGGGAATCACATCTGAGCATCTACAGGAACTAGCAACCTATCCTGGATTTTTTTTTTTTTTCAAAATTGTAACTTTGGGGACAGTACCAGTGGTGGTATTCAATTTTTTTTTACACCGGTTTTGTCAGCATGGCTTGGTGGATGTAGCTATTCTGTCGATCAATCAGAGGTGATATTTGCCAGTGTCGGCCAATCAGAGGTGGTATTTTCTGGTTCTCTGAATCAATCAAAATTATCACTACCAGTTCTCCGGAACCTGTCAGAACTGGCTGAATACCACCTATGGTTCACACCCTGTAAAAGTTTAAGTGTTCTTAATCTGTAAATTCTTACTGTCCAAAACAAAAACAAAAAAAGTCCAGCACTGCTACACTGACATCCTCTTCAAATTTAATGGAAGACCTCTTCTGCTCTACTCGCCATCAGATTAATAATATCAATTTTGGTGAACTACAAAATTAGGGTACTAAATAACAGCAATGATAAAAGAGACTTCCTGTACTGTACAGTACCCTGGACATCATATGAGATTGCAGAATGATATCAGGTTATCCTCACCTAACATTGTTCATTCAAATCAGGAGCCATTTGCTGTGATAGTTAAACTGATCCTGTGTTTTTGTGTTTCTGTACACCAGATAGAAAGTGAAAAGCAAAGCTAATAGCCTATAGTCTGGCTTGTACCCATCCCAATCTTGCCCCTATTAGAAATTGGATACTGGGTGAGCTGAACATGTGGTCTGATCTAGCAGTGCTGTGTCTAATTAGCAGCATTCTAGGACATGCACGTGTCCCACTCCCTGACATATGATTTTCCTTGAGCAAGAATATTATTCTCTTCCCACAACTACATAAATTAAGTCATCTGAAACTTTTTGGCATGGCTGTTATTTCAATCTCATGCTTTCTATTAATTAATGTGAAGTTCTGGCCATCATGTCTTTCATGAATAGCTCACAAACTAGTGATCTTGGACACTGTAACATAAAGTGCTTAACTCATTACCCAACTTTGATAAAAAAAAAAATCCTCCAGGTTGAGAATCGCTTTAGCCAATAAGTCCATCTGGTATTCCTTTTTAAACTAGGCAGCAAAATGGAAAGGAGCAGGAAATTAGGTGGGAGGACAGAAAATACACCCATTTTGCCTGCCAATAGTCCCATTTTTAATAAATGAGGTATTTTCACATGATGGCCCATTAATATAGACAACCTAAATTTGTACACATTCATTTGAAAAAAGAAACCGTTAGGGTCCATTTGGCCCATTAATACATATTCACATATGCATATGATCCGGTCTAAAAAGTATCTCAGAAAGACTTGAATTCTGCAATCTGCAGGATGAATTATTGAAAAAACGGAGATAAGCCTATCAATTTCATGAATGGAAGATTATTGCAATTGGTATGACACCAGTCTTTTCAATAAACATCTGCTAATGATGTGAATTGGTAGGAGACGGTAGGTCATTACTGCAGAAGTTTCATGAAGCCTTTTATGCCGTGATTCTGCACCACTATCTTATCTGGAAGCAAGCCACATTTCAGTGTGAGCTCCATAATCCTGGAACTCTCCCATTTCAACTTCTCCCAGGCATCTTTTTTAACATGACTGGATTCCAGAAGCAGAAGGCAGAATAGGACTAATGTCATTGCCATAAGAGGAGATGAACAAGTTCTTCATTCAAATCAGGTGGAGTATTTTTATCCACTTTATTACATATCCACAGCAAAAAAAATAAAAATCATCTCATTGGAAACATGCTGAAATAGGCCACACCTAGGGAAAACTGTTTTCCACCAAACACAGTATCTAAGCTTCTTTAAGCTACATGTTCATACACACCTACACATATATTATTATTAAGATGCCTCTTAACTTAGGAAAAACATCTTTTCAACAAACCGCAATGAAGCCTTAGAAATGCCTTTTTTTTTTCCAATCCTTTCTTGGAATGTGGCTGTCTTCAGGGCAAAAATGCAAAGCAGTATCTATTAAGACATCTCTGCAAAGTAACATCTAATCTCCATCAGAGATTGATCTATGCTATTATTGAATGATTAGAAGTTTCATATTGCTTAACTGCCTACATGTTTATCAGTGAATAGTATTAATTAGACACTGTTCTTTAAAGTTAATATTAGGCAAGGAAAGCATGAAGCTGAGTTGCAAGCAAATTGCTTACAGCCATAATAGCTTCAACATTATGAAATGCCATGTATACATGGCACAATCCACATTCAAATAATGCATCTGTAATGCCCATTAATTAATCTTAAACCACTCATCTAAACAACATATGTTTTATTTGATAATATTTATAACTCGCCTCTCTGTCCAACGTACAGCTAAGGATATGAAATATATGAAAATAAGTAACAAAACTAAGTAAAACAAATAACATAATAAAGTAATTATTATGAACATTATTAGTAAAAATGTAATAGGTCATTACATGATTACTAATGCATTACAACTTATATAAATCTATATAAAGTATAATGAAAAAGAGCAAAGTTACTCTTGAGTGTTACTACATACAGTAAGTATTCTAAGGAAGTCCCTGTCTCAACTGCCTACAAATGTAATCCACTGATGGGATTTCTGATGATGAGTGCCAATTAGGAGAAAGTTTCAACTGGGAGAAAGTCCAGATATTCTACTTCTCAGTCATATTTTATGTCTTTATAGATTAGATCCAGCACTTCCTTAATTTAAGACTGGAAACAAACTGGAAGCCAATGCAGTTGATCTGAGACCATTTATAACCTGATTTGGAGAGAGCAGTGTTTCTAACTTGCTGAAGTTTACAAACATTTTCCAAACCATCCTGCATAGAACATTAGGTTTATAATCTAAAACTGAAGCAATTAAGGCCTGGGTCATTTCTAGAGAAAGCAATTAAGAGAAGTTACTAGCAGTTAAAGATTATATCAGTCTATAGGTTCACCTCTCCAAAACTTTCGTAATCAGTGAAGCCACTCAAATCTAGGTGCATCTCCTCCCTTTTCCATTTGACCTTCTCCAATTTCTCAAATTATGGTCTGTCATCTTTAACATCATCCTTACAGTGGGAATTTTCTTACTTTGCTCTAGGACTAGGTGCTGGGGTGGGGGGAATCCAATGCCATAGCAGACCTATTAATAAAATCAAGTTTTCTAATCACAGTAAACATGTTACATTCCACAATGTAACATGTTTACCTTTCTTCTTTATTTCTGTGTTAAAGAAAAGGGATCTTTCCCAGAAGTTAATTGGACTCTTCACTGTAGCAGTTTCTGCTTCCTCCAGCTCAAATTCGTTACAAGTTGTGTTTCCCTCACAAGAGAAATTTGCAAATGCAAAAGTTTCATAACAAAGGAACGTGGCAACTCCTGAGCTCTCTGCCGCACTAAGTTACACCTTAGATTCTCTCTCCTCCTCATGCAGGCTTTGATTTTGGCAAAGGAACAGCAGCCTCTGGAACTGCTTTTTCTTTTGTCTGAGATGCCTGCTAGAGGAGTGGAGCTGCTAAAGTACGTGCATGAACAATCCAAACTTAAAATCCGCTGGAAACCCTAACCGTGCATGTGGATGAAAGGAAAGTCAGTCTGCTCCTAGCCCGATGTGAAAATGGGATTTAGCAAAGACAGAGAAGGAAACGGCAGTCAGAGTTGTGGAAAAGCAGACTTACCTTAGTGAAAGGGCTTCTGTGGTGAGAGCTTCTTCTGCTTGTCCTCCTACTGCCTTGAAAACCAGAGATGCACTGGGAGGAATGCCCCAGCTGGCGGGGTTATAAGTTTTCCCAGCTGTTGTATTGGGATATTCAGTTGGGTGGTGTCTTTTGACTGTGTTTGAGAAGTTTCAATGAATCAGAGTCTCTTTGCAGAGAGAATGAAAAAAAAAAAAGTAATCCACTCCACCCTGTTTTCTTGGATCTGAGCCAGAAGCTGTTGGGCGGGAACTGGCAATTGCAAAGTCTCTTTCTTCATGACTCAATGCAACAAAAGCAGCAGTGAGAGAAGACTGTATAAAAACGGGAGACTTCCAGCCCTATGAGTAATAGAGGGAACAAAGATTCAAGCTCTGTCTGCTTAAGAATAAAAATAATTCTTGTTGCCAATGATAATAGATAAACAAACACTAACAAATATAAATGTTGCAAAAATGCCAACAAGATCCAGTACACACTACTGGGTACAGAGGGTGCTGATAGTCTCATGAGTCATGCTCCAACACCACCCTCCTTGGCCGCGGTGTGGAGAATGTTGACCATTCATAAAAAAAAAAAACACTGAGGAGAGGGGGGTGGAGGGGAATGGAATGTGGTGAACTTTGGTTTTTTGGAATGTCAAGCTCTCCAATTTCAGGGTGTGTCCATCATGGAGTTCTGTGAGAACACTGTGACGCCAGCTCCTATCTTCAATTTCAAAAGGCATTTGCTCATGCAAAGTGTGAATTTGGTGGACTGATGTCTGGGCATGGGCAAACCATGGGCATAATCATTCCCTAGGGGCTCCAGATTTGGAACCTTAGGCAAGATGTTTTAAGAATCCATTTCCAGGAGCAAGCTCATTTCTTTCTTTTTACTATCACTGCTGCATCTTCATCTGCTATTTACACCCATTCATAAAACTTGCCCAGAGGGAGAACACATACAAATGATAGATGATCTCCTTAGAGAAATCGCAGAGGACCAAGTTATATCAATCACCAAAAAAACGGAGTACCAGGGTATAAACAATATAGGCGTGATTGCCCTGTTGTTATGCCAATACATACCAACGTCAGGCAATGGTTAAAAGTGCTGAATTATGAAAAAGGAAGCCTAAATTCAAGGACACATGTAACCATAAAAACTCACTGGGTAACTTTGAACCTCTTAATCCAATCTACTCCCCCAGGTTGTTATTTGTGGGGGCAAATGGAGGACAGATACTACCTATGTTTCCTTCTAGAGGAAAGGTAGAATGCAAATAAAAGAAAGTACACTACCTGAGACAAAATACAATCATATATGCCAAGATCCACACTTTCCAAAGGCTACGATTTGGAATTCTCAGAGATTTAACTGAATTCCATCGTTTATATTTAATTGATATTCGTTGTTGTTTTTTAAATTGTTTATCTTCTTAAGAGCCTCATAGCAGAAAATCACAAAAGGTATCATATAAATATCAAACAGATAGAATTCTAAATCCTCAAATCAACCAAGCTGCCTGGTATTGATTCACCTTTGTCTTTACAAAGTCGAGTGAAACAAAATTATAATACAGTAGTAGCAAACAGTGCTTGTAAATGACTCAAAGTGAGCTGGCACCTTTGGGAGGTTTTTCTGTGTTGTTGCATGAGCATTAACCAAGGACATTTTGAAGTTTGGAACAAAAAGCAGTAGGCTTCCCAAAACAGCTATGTCCCTATCCAACTCAACTTCATGAAGCCACAATTGTTATTAAATGAAGGGTTCTTTATACCTTACAGTTATTTTAGATGTGATGCCTCATTAATGCTGATCATTATTATTAGACTCTTAAGTGTCGATCCTAAAATTTGAGGCTAGGATGTACATTTCAAGGTCCAGTAATAACTTTTATTGTGCTCATTCCCAATTATTTACCTCAGTCTGCACAACTTTCTAATAATAATAATATTTTATAATTAGGATTTCTAACCAGCTCTGGTCACTTGAATCCTTGAGGTAGTATTAAGATTAAGGAAGGCAACTTTTGACAGACTGAGCATGTGCGAGTAAGATGGCGCCGTGATTTTCGGGCTGTTTGCTGGCCTCCTTTGTTCTCCAGGTGACGTCCCAGGACTACTGCCCCTACTGCCTCTTTTGTCTGTCTCTGGGACCACTTCTATATCAGTGTGGATTCTACTGCTGTTGCCGCCATGAAAGGGCGGCTTTCAGACTGTAGGACTGGAGACTCTGGCTGGCCGTTGTCTGCCCTGTTTGTGACCTCCGCCATAGCCACTGCTGCCATGAGAGGGCAGCTTGGGAAGGCCTTGGCGTTTCGGGCTGGTGACTGAGGATGTCAGCTAACCATCATTAATGCCTGCTATGGAAGTGCTGCAAGAGGCCTAGAGTCTGGATTGGGCCTCATGGTCTCTAGTACTGGGGAGAGACAGGCGAGGCGAGAGTCATCTTTAACATGCTTGAGGACAGAACTCGGGGGGTAGGTGGGCTCTCTTTCAGCGCGAAAATGGCCATCCTTGCTTGCAATTTGAGTATCTTAATGACTGGTTTTATCCTGAGAGATGGTATGCAAAGACTATAGACTATAGAATAATGGGGTTTTCTAAAATTTTAATTGTTCCTAGAATTAGTTTAAACCTCGAACAGATAAATGTATGCAAACCTTTCATTAACTTCATTTAATTTGATTAGCTTCTCCCAGACACCCATTGAATGAGTTCAACTTTTCAACTCTCTTCCCCAAGTTACCAAGTAGGTGTGCTCACACTATGTGAAACCTGCCCTCATTATTTAACTCTAAAATACAGGAGGCAATAAGTGGCAGCATGGTTATATGAATACAAGCTATTTGATAGGAAAATTAATATAGTTGCCAAAAATACAAGCTGTGCCCTTCACATCCAGGGGAACAGGCCACTCGAGTTACAGCTTGTCACACCAATATATATTTACCTGAATGCTGTATGACTCCTTATATCTTCATTTCATCACAGTTACATAAATTAAGGGGAGAGCTGAGTACATATGCATGGGGAAATAATATGTTTTACCTCGTTTTCATCACATATTATCTGATCTTTCTTCTTTTGCTGAGCAGGGTCTGGAAATTATAAGCAGAGAGGAAAAGAACTAGTTATTGTTCTTTTGCCACATCTTTCAGCCTCCCTCAGCAACTGTTCTGAAGTAAACGTGGGTCTGGAAAAGGATGGAAGTGGATGGGAAAATAAGGGCCTGGAAGAAAGGCCAAATCTCTGTTCTGCTGCTCTCTGTACTTTGTGTGAAAGTCGTGTCCTCCTGGCTGTGGTTTTAAAACTGGGGAAATAGCAGCTAAATGGAGGAGATGTTCGATCACTATCTGGTGATGCTTTGGAACCGTTGCAAACAGTCAACTTGTTTACAGAAGTTCAGAAAGACTGAAACACAAAGGCTTTTAGGAAAGGACCCTGGAAGTTGAAGTACTATTTTATTATCTTCTATCTATCTATCTATCTATCTATCTATCTATCTATCTATCTATCTATCTATCTATCTATCTATCTATCT
>JANHGC010003218.1:284106-302280 GCA_027560395.1 Boaedon fuliginosus | reverse complement strand
CTTCTTTTCTTAAGTTGATGTTCCCAAAGAATGACGAGGGCCATCACTGTCCTCTAACCCGGAAATCTGTCTGTCTTGCAGAGCGAGAGGCAGAGGTCGTGGACGAGGGAAGCGAAGGTTTGGTCCCGGAAGGCGACCTGGCCGACCTCCAAAATTCATGCGCTTGGAAGCAACCAATGAAAATGGGGGGAAGTGTGCAGAAGAGAGCCAGGTATGCTTGTTTGTTTATTTTATTTATTACGTTTTTATGCCGCCCGACTCCTGAAGAACTCTGGGTGGCTTACAACAGAGATAGAAATAGCACTCAGATTTTATACACTGCTTATCAGAGCTTTACAACACTCCCCAAGCACTTACAGAATCAGCATACTGCCCAGAAACAATCTGAGTTCTCATTTTACCATCTTTAGAAGGATGGAAGGCTGAATCACCCTTGAGCCTGGTGAGGTTCGATCTGAAAACCTACTGAACAAGTAAGCAGAGATAGGCTGCAGTGCTGCATTTAACCACAGCGCCACTGAGGCTCACCGAGGATGAGTTTGGGTTGATTTTCCCAGCAGTGGTTGAAACTGAACGGGGAGAAGAAAAAGAATAGCAGGGAATCCATTACAGGTAGTCCTCGGCTTACAACCACAATTGTGCCCAAAGTTTCTGTTGTTAAGCAAGGTATTTGTTAAGTGAATTTTGCCCTATTTTAGGACCTTTCTTGCCACATTTGTTAAGTGAATCATTGTAGTTAAGTTAGTAACACGGTTGTTAAGTGAATCTGACTGCCCCATTGACTTTACTTGTCAGAAGTTCGCCAAAGGGGGTCACGTGACCCCAGGAAACTGCAATCATCATAAATACATGCCAATTGTCAAGTGTCCAAATTTTGATCATGTGAACACAGGGTTACTGCAACCATTGTAACTAAAAAATAGTCATACGTTGTTGTTTTTTATCAGTGCCCTTGTAACTTCAAACGGTCACTAAATTAATTGTTGTAAATCAAGGACTACCTGTATTTAACTGCGCCTGAAACCATTCAATGTCTTTTGTGTGATGGCAACAACTCTGCAGTACACCCAAGGTCGATTGTGGGATGCAGCACAATTTAGGTTGATCTGTTTTCTTCTCACCTCAAGAATGAGAGGAAAGCACATTAAAAATGGCTGAGAGGGAATGCCCTAACAGACAAGGTTTGTTACAGATTTGTCTAAAAATGCCATAAATTAATATCATTCCAGTGACACTGCCATTAAATTGGGAATGTGGTATAAGCATTAACTGACATTCATGGAAAACAAATTAATCTACTCACATAGTTTGCCTAGAAGTTCTGTCTCAGCCTTCCACATCCCAAGGATTCTGCTTTTAGCCTTCATAGTGTAACAGCATTCACAGCTAAGAAACAGCTTGCTTTGGGGAGCTGTTCTTATTGTTGTGGCTTTTCATAAAAATAGGACCTTTGGACACCAAAGCAAAACAGGTCAGGCAGTAACATCTCCCCATGCTCTTGTTCTCCAGAAGGAACAAATAACCAAGGGTCTCGTTCAGGAAGAAGCATACAAGTAGCATATAAACTCCATATATTTCAAGCTGGCCAGGGTTTTTTTTCCAATTCACAGCCTTGTCATTATTGTCATCTGCCAAGTGTCACAGTCAATGCTCCAGAGACAGGAGGAGCTAAAATTTAAGCCAACTAGTAAGAAGCACTTTGATGTATGGGAACATTTGGCTTCTAATAGCTAGACTATGGTGGCTGGCCACAGTTGTTGTTTATAGGC
Organism: Boaedon fuliginosus; assembly: GCA_027560395.1. Taxonomy (NCBI): domain Eukaryota; kingdom Metazoa; phylum Chordata; class Lepidosauria; order Squamata; family Lamprophiidae; genus Boaedon; species Boaedon fuliginosus. The sequence goes on along the minus strand of JANHGC010003218.1, from coordinate 300,511 downwards.
ATGGGGTGTTTTATTCAGTTGGAATAGGGAGAAATATGAATATTTAAAGTCTAAATTGCCATCTTGTATTATTTACTTAATGGCGGGAGAATCAGCATTTATAAAATCCAATCACAAATGCAGGTTATCAGATACTGTAATATACTGGCCTATAAATATGTTTCCATTTCCTTCTATAGCAGAACAGCCTCAGGACTTGCTAACAGCATGAAATAACAGGAAGTTGGTGAGACTCATATATAGTGATTGGCACTGACACTTTATTCCGGACAACCTGGGCTTTTTTCACATAAGCCTCATAGTGACTGAACAATATGATTTATTTTACTGAATGATACGTTTAGCTTCTCCTTGTCTTCACTCCGTATGTCCTGCATTTTGTCAAACTTTGTTGGAATTTAAAGAATCTTGTGTCCATGGATATAAACTGTAGACTTATTAGGATGAATAGCTTTGTGATTAACTGAAGGGCCAATTAGCATTGTGTCATGGCTAAACTATCAATATTCCATAAATCTGATTTCACCAAGTGGGGGAAAAGATTTCTAGTCTAAGCAGAAGATTGTATACGATCGCAGCTGATATGTGCATATTCCCACAGTAGCTTCTCATGGCACTTTTAACTGCTGACAGCGTACAGACTCTAATTTTATTCTTTTCAAGACCCACTTTCAATTGCCAGAGAGAACCTAGAAAACTCAGCTGACACAGAGATAATGCTGTACATATTTATTTCTTCCAGTAAAGTTTAGAACAATATACAGACAAGCCTTTTTTTTAAAGTGCATAGGGAATACAGGGAGAGAAGAAGAAAAAAAACAATCACAGAAAGCTCAGAAGCACCAAACGGCATAAATCAAATCTGAACCGAAGGGAGAAACTGAGGCTGCATGTCATCATTTCAAGTAGTTTTCAAAATTTGCCAACAGGATGAGCAACACAGATTTTTCCTTGTTAAACAAACTCTGGAAGCAATGTGGATATTGCTTTCTCCAATTGGGTGCCTTTCAGATATATCAAACTGCCGTGTGAAGCAGCTATGGGAAACTCACTCAAAACATTTATGACATACATATTATGATTGTGTTAGATTGTTACTGATATGCAGTAGGGCCTTAAATTGTTAAGTGAGTTGCAGTCCGATATAGCTGAAGAACACCAAATTAGGGAAGACTATCTTACATATTTAAGTTATCTGAAAACCCAGAACAAGTCCAAGGAGGTGGCAGTGAGGAAGACAACTGCTATAAATTGTGCTAACATTTAGCAAAGCTCCTTTCCAACATATACAAATAAAAATAGTGCAGTAGACAGAGTGAGGCACTGCCTCAGAATTACTGGGAGGATAAAAGCTGATAAACAAACACATTTGAAAGGGATTATGTACAGATCTTGAATTCAATCCAGTATGGCAATTCCTCTTACATTGCCAAGGCAGTAGTCCTGATCCATACCTGATCCAGGAATACATTGATATTTCTCATAAAGGAGGAATGTAAGCAATGGAGTCACCAAAACAGGGGAACAGGAGCAGGAAATGGCTAGCGGTGTTTCTAAAGGCATATGTTCAGCCAGAATAGGATGCTAGAATAAACAGATGTTTGGTCTTACTCATTAGGGCTCTCATGTTTTTAGGAAAAAGCTTCGATTGTATCTTCTTTCAGAATTGGTAATTTTTTTTAATACTTTAAAGCAAAACATACATTATGAGAAGATAGCAGAATCATCATCACCTTGTTTAATGATAGACAAGTCCTATTTTAGGAGGTAATACCAAAGTTTGTGAAATACTAACATCAAAAGCATCTGTCGTGCTGTTCCTTGGGAATGCGTGATCAGAATTCATATGGTCAATTTACAAGAGCATCACAACATTTTATCCATTGGTTATATAAAATTCCCCTATAAATTAAATAGATCGATTCTAGACTCATTTGGGAGATTTGATGGTCACTAGACTAACTTTCAGTAGCTAATCCATCTGGCTCTGAATGCATGCATGCATGCATGCATGCATGCAGTCAAGCGGCATTAGGACACATAATATCATTCACTGAGGATTATGGATTGAGACATGGAAGATAGGAATGACTAAATGGGAAAAGAGAATAATCCTAAAACAAAAGGTTAAAAAAAACTGAAGGAACTCAGAGTGAAGGGTGCCAGTCAAGGGAATAGTGGTAAAAGGCAGAGTACACTGAAATACCTCTACAATATAAATAGGAGCTTAAATACTTCTACAATATAAATAGGAACTTTTCAATATATTTCATAAATTAAGATAGCAATACCCACACCCCAATATCCCTGTTTGAATACACACATTCAATCCACTTGGAAAGAAGTATGCAGACATGTAATAGCAAACAAAGGGACAAGCAGCTTTCCTTCAAGTCAGGATACTTAAGGATGAACAGTTCGGCTTCCCCAGTGCTAAAATATCTGGGTTTAATTTCCATTCTTCATTAACCGGAGTTTTCATAAAGTCTGACTGGCCAGCTTGGTTGTAGACATCGAGCTCCATATTTGTCACTCAGAACACCTGAGATATATGTCTAGAACTGAGGTAGAGGAGGAAAAGGAGAAGAAAGGCTATCAGATATGCCAAGTCTGGCTTCTGAATTAGTAATTATGCAAGGCACAATTAACAGTAAGAGAATGTTGGGAGAAGGGGAGATGAAACATCAACTATATCATGTCAGCCAGAGAGTAGTCAGAATCAAGATTTTAGCTAGCATGGTTTATTGAATAATTTCTAATTAGCTAGGTTCTCATGTCAAGCTAATCTGTAAGACATAATACACAAATTGCAATTGGAATTCACACAGTGTTAACCAAACACATAATGGCTTACAATAATATGTGAACTATATAAATCTCTCTAAGCCTATCTAGGATACATGCAGTTCTCCTGCACCAAAAATCTCAACAGATTAGAAAAATGAGCCTACTCTTGCCTGAGAAGCAATTTCTAATTAATCTGCTGGAGTTTATTCATTTTCTTATTCTTTTTTTTTTAAATAAAGACTTCCTTTTCAGAGATTCTGGCAATCTTCCAAAATATGGAAATACTCTATAGAAGTACAGAAAAAGGCAATTGGCCAGGAAGTCTCTCAACCATGTTTCCACATAGCAGCTCTGCATGTCACTGAAAATTGATCTTTTTTATGTATTTGAAGAATTGGTCAGTTCATCCGAGGATACAGGATTCATTCATCTCCCAAAAGTCTCACAGCCCAATCTGAATCTTATTTTTACTTTTTGACCCAAAAGCACAATACTAAATTTTAGGAAAGCAAATAAAAACATAAAAATCCACATTGTCTACATTTAGCTACTATGTCACATTTCTGAGTCATTCAAGTTAACTTCTGTATTAGGGGAAGACACATTAAAACATTAAATTTTAATCCACAGTTGCTTACTTGAGGCCTCACTTAAGCATTCTCCAGATAAGTGAGCCACTGTAGAATCAGAGCATGACCAAGACCAATTCCTCCCATATCAAAACAGAGAAATCATATAGCTTAGCAGTTTCTCAACTCTTTTATTCTGTAATTTACCAGAATGTCATTTTGCTTCCTCTTCAATAGAACAGTTAGTTCTCCACCCTCTTACATGCCCTTATTTAAACCCCAAGTAATCTCACCTTCTGAGCAAAATCAATAAATTTGATTCTAGAAAGAATACGCCTCAGTTCCCCATGATTGATTTTGGGATCAGTGTCTTTCAGAGGTACATCCCGGCTCTGTGTCATCAAGGCCCACCTCAGGCGGAGCTTCCTAACTGACAGAACCCCTGGCTGGTGTTCAGAAGTGGGACTTCTTGTCACCGTAATATAAAAGGCATCTTTTTGAAGATCATTTATTCCAACTAACAGATGAAAAGGGAAACAAAAAGTGACTAGTAAATAATAAATCACATTTGGATTCCTAAAGCTAATATTTATTAGTTGTTCTTAAATGAATTCAGGTTTGGCTTCTAGTTGCAGCTAAAAGCTAGGAACGGTGATCAGCGGTTTGAAAGTGCTATGAATACAAATGGCTCTGCAGCACAGATACAAGGTCACAATCACACAGCATTTTTGGTTGCACAATTACATACAAGCAAAAACAAATAATCTGAAATCACAGAGCGTTTTGGAACTGCTTCTAAATCTTAGAAATTGCAATTGCAACAAAACATTTAACACCTATAGTCAAAAACCCAACCAATTTCATTAGAAGAATATAAGATGCCAAGAAAAATACACCTTCAGTATTTTAGATCCTTGACAGCCTAGACCAGTTTAATGAAATATGCAAATAATGAACTGCATTGTGCATTCAAAGGAGAGATCAATATTTAACTAAGAGGCTTCAGTACTACAAACAACCCAGCAAAAATGGGAATTGAGTCATTATTAGCCAAACTAGGACATCTTTCAGCATTTACTTAAGCAAACTTGGCTTTTCCTTTTCTATTTTTCCTGGCATACTCACTAGACGAAGCAATTACTGGGTCTGTCGTATTACTCAGGTCCAAAAGGAAAGAAGGGAAAGTAGGATGAAGAAGATAAAGATGGTGAGTCCTTGGTCTGGGTTCCTAAAACAGCAACAACAACAGTAGCAGTCATAAAGGGCCCCTGCTTAATTCATCTCACTCATTTCAATAGAATTAAAGTAGACCTTGTAGACCAATTTCATAGCCCAGCCAGCATGGCAGTGATAAAAAGTAATGACAGCTACACTGCAACACACAAGATTACACAGTGTAATAAAAAGAATCTAAAGCAACCTGGAACAGAGATGAGAAAAGCTTCTAATGATCAAATACCAATCAGTACATGGACATTTTCCAGTTATTACCACCTTCAAATTCCCATTAAAATCAGTCTATGTATGCATGTCAATTATCACTATTTTATCTTGCTGCCTCCTCCACTCACCTCAATATTGCTCGTAAGTGAAAGTACCAGATTTACAATAACTGGCAATGTTCCTTGAAAAATTTTTTGAGACCCAGCTTTTATTTCATTTTATTTTATTCCAAGAGAAGGGGGGGGAGCAGTGGTTTGCCCAAATCCATAGATTAAGGCAGGATCAGTACTGCACCTTATATGGTTGTTTGTATTGCCTAAACTGAAGTTAATAATGATACCAATAGTCATGTGATATGAAGCTAAAATGAAAACAAGAATTAGAAAAGGTTAGCTTTTAACCTTCTAATGTTTTCTTCTCATTACAGGTATTCCAATGATCATGTGTGATCAGTGGAGGAAAAGCACAGACAGGGTGAGGAAGAGTCATTAGAAAGAATAGAATAGAATAACAGAGTTGGAAGGGGCCTTGGAAGTCATCTAGTCCAACCCCCTGCTTAGGCATGAAACCCTATTATACCATTTCAGACAAATGGTTATCCAATCTCTTCTTAAAAACTTCCAGTGTTGCAGCATTTACAACTTCTGTAGGCAACTTGTTCCAAGTTGATGAATTGTTCTAACGGTCTAGAAACTTCTCCTTAGTTCTAAGTTGCTTCTCTCCTTGATTAGTTTCCATCCATTGTTCCTTGTCCTGCCCTCAGATGCTTTGGAGGATAGCTTGACTACCTCTTCTTTGTGGCAGCCCCTGAGATATTGGAACACTGCTATCATGTCATCATGTCAGAAAAGAAACACTACAATAACATATGAGTACAGGTAGTCCTTGACTTACCACAGTTCATTTAGTGACTGTTCAAAGTTACAATCGCACTGAAAAAAGTGACTTATGACCGATTTTCACACTTAAAACCATTGTGGAATCCCTAGGGTCATGTGATGAAAATTTATACGCTTGACAAGTGACTCATATTTATGACAGTTGCAGTGTCCAGGGGTCATGTGATTCTCCTTTGCAACCTTTTGATAAGCAAAATCAATCACTTAACATTGTTGTACTAAGTAACAAGTGCAGTGATTCACTTAACAAATGTGGCAAGAAAGGTTGTAAAATGGGGAAAAATTCACTTAACAAATGTCCCACTTAGCAAAAGAAATGTTGGGCTCCATACTGGTCATACGTTGAGGACTACCTGTACCAGATTTCTCTCTCCCTGTGCTAGCCTTTTATGTTTATTAAACATATTTTATTCAGTTCCTTATATAGGTAATGTCTCTGTGGATTTATCAAATTTAACATTAAGAGTTTGGTCGATGTTATCCCTTTCTTTTACTGTGTATAGCCGATGCAGTTTGGCTGAGATGAATAAAGATTGTTTATGCAATCAGGGCATGAAGATTATCTCAAGGTGGTCAAAGCTGCATTGCAGTAATAAATATTACTACTGCTCACTGACAGAGTAATAAGACCCTTTGTTAAAAGACAGATGAAAGCATGAACACTGCTGTTTTCAAAGACATGCATAGTCTTGCGGTTGCGAAATAATTCTCCTAAAATGTAAGGTCTGTTTCCTAGCTTGGATTTATATCTAGGGCAGCAGCGATTCCATAGCCCGCCAGGTTGAACAGGGGTTTGAAATAAATATGGCTACATTTTCCAACATGTGTGATCTGACAGACATGTCCAACTCAAGGCCATTTATGGTTTTATAAGTTTAATGGAACTGGCAAGCATTTGAAAAACAATCAACATTCCAGATATGGAAAAGTAGTATTTACCCTAAGGCAGCTATAATGTGAAATTTCAATGAGAGACACAATTTGATATTTTTAGATGATTAGGTCTGTAGCTTCCATAATTTGCCAGTGGCTTTACTACTAGGATACATGGGAATAAGAAGCTTGCTTATTCAAAACTGGAATTTGTTTCCAAATCTAGTTTAAGATTCTGATAATCTCATAATCTGAGATTAATATATTTAAGCATTACCTGCATCTATATTACTCTGACCCTACTTGTCAATCTACTATCAAGACTGCCCAAACAAGCAGGTACAAGAGAAATGGAAGTCCCATGTGGAATTCCTTTCCTAGGAAGAAGGTGGGTGCAAACACTTATTGGCTTTTAAAAGCTTATTTCTTATATTTTATCATGTATATGCCTTTAAATGCATAATGACTGGGTTTTGCAGCTGCTATAATGCATTAGGATGATACCTTTTGCCAAAGGAAGTTGTTCTTGAAATGTAGAAATATGTAGGGGTGGGAGATGGGAATAGGGAAAAAGAGAGAGAGAAATGTAATGTTTACTACACTAGGAGAAGGGAGACCCTAGGACAGTGGTGGCAAACCTTTTTGAGGTTCTGTGCCAAAAGTGTGTGCATATGCACACACCCACATGGCCACGTACCACTGCACCCCCATGCACACACGCACATCCATGTGACCTCCCCCATGCTCCCGCCACACATGTGCATGTGAATCCCTCCCCCACACATGCGCACGCTCCCCTCCACTGGCCATCTGATTTTCTGGCCTCTACCACGCATGCATGGGGGAGAGGAGCATGAGTGGCCAGCATGGGGGGGGGGCGCTGCTGGAGGATCCAACCGGGATGCCTGCCCATCGCCACCACCGCAAACTGGCCCCAGTCCTAGTGGCAGGAAGGCGGCGATGGAACACCGCTTGCCCATCGCCGCCACCAATGCTGCCACGAGCTGGGCTCAGTCCCAGGGGCGGGAAGGTGGCGGAGGCGGAATGCCCACCCGCTGCTGCTACCAAGGCCACCCACAGCAGCCATGAGTTGGCCCGAGTCCCAGCAGCAGGAAAGATTCCTGAGAAGAAGGGCCGCAGCTCCGCTTCCAATGACATGAAGCAGCCACTGCTGTTGCTGCCGCCAAGGTAGAGGCAACCGCAGAAGCAAGAAGAGCCGCAGCCTCCCCTTGGGAGTGGTGGCGGCGGCTGCTTCATTGGAAGCCAAGAGCCTGCTAGGACCAAGTGACCTAGAGAAGCTCGAGACAAGCTGTCCACACCGGGACCTGCCATCCTCTCGCCCCCCCCAACCCATTCCCTTCCTGGGGAGTCCAGCACAGCCCTGAAGGGGGAGCCCCTGCCCCACTGTTCTTGCCTGCCCAAAAGGCCACATTCCTTACTGCCCTCCCTGGAAGGCAGAGTTTTCCCAGGCTCTGGTAGGGGCTGGGGCAGCTCGCCAGGCTTCCCTCCCCGGCCAAGTCATACAGCGCCTGCCCACCTTGCACTTGATGGTGAGAGCAGCGGCAGGAGACCTTCCTGCATGTGCTCCAGGGTGGTGCTGGTGAGCAGCCAGGTGGCTGGAGCCAAGAGGGAAGCCAGCGGCCACCTTCCAACCTGGAAAGCACAGAGGGGGTGCTGTGCTGGGAAGGGCCAGAAGTCTCCACCACCGGAGAGGGTCACCCCATCACATCTATGCCCCACCTGCCTTGCTGCAGAGGACGCTGCACTGGATGTAGTTAGTGGGCTGGAGAAGGACGCTCTGCCAGCCACAAAGGCGGGATGCACCGAGGCTCTGTGAAAGCACCCTACAGAGCGCTGTGGAGCTTTGTCCTTCACCTCTTGCCACAGGAGGCCCCTCAGGAGGGCTGGGGAAGCCAAGCGTGAGGCGCCTGTCGGGCAAGTGGCTGAGGATGGAGCTGAGGTTTGTGTGGCTCCCATCCTTCCCGAAGAGGCTGTGCTCGGGGCACACTTAATACCCCGGGAGCTGCCCACTTCTCCCGCCCTCCCAGTTAAGCCTTTCCGCCTCCCGCTTGGCTTTCCCTGCACTTCCAAGGGGCCACCCATGGCAGGAGGCAAAGGGCAAAGCTCCACGGTGCTCCGTAGGGCGCTCTCGCAGAGCTTTGGCACTTCCTGCCTTTGCAGCCAGCAGAGCATCCTCCAGCCTGCTAGCTATGTCCACAGCCCACTGGGATATGGCCTCCACAGCACGGGGCGGTTGGGGCTCTTGCTCCTGTGGATGCCTCCGCCTTGGCAATGGCAGTGGCAGCAGCATCGGCTGTTTCATGCCATTGGAAGTGGAGCGTTTGAGGATCTTCTTCCATTCATTGGTGCTCAGGCTCTGCAGGAAGAGCTGCTGTTCCTTGCCCATGTCTCCCAGCTCAGCTCCATTGAGCATGTGTGCATGGCTCCTGCCGGCCAGCTCATTTTCGGGCCACTGCCGCACATGCGTGGGGGAAGGGGAGCATGGGGGTTGTGCACACTCCCACCACCACCTGCACATGTATGCTTGACCCCTGTGCCCCGCGCATGCGTGGCAGAGGCTCAAAAATCAGCTGGCCAGCGGGAGTGTGCGCGTATGCTCAGTGGAGCTGAACTGGGCGATGGCTCGTGTGCCAGGCAACATGGCTCCACATGCCACTTTGAGCACACGTGCCATAGGTTCACCATCATGGCCCTAGGATCTAGTCCTCCTATAGGCATTAAAGCTGGTTGGGTGACTTTGGGCCAGTCTGTCTCTCTCTCAGCCCTAGAGAGGAAAATTAAAAACCTTCTATCTACCAACCCAATCTACACAGCATGGTAGATTATGGTCCATAACTTTCAGGGAAGAAGCCTTTGATTCAAGCTGATGACAGATGTGTATATGTGTTTAAATAAAGAAATTGGCCAGGAAAATATTCACAGAAATGGAAATGTTTCCTCCCAAAAAAATATTGTTTCAAAGTCCCAGAAACACATAAAATCAGAAAAGGAAAATAGAATGGGCAAAATGTTTTTCATGCCCTTATATAACTGCAGCTTGTTTTCAAACATAATTAGATAGTGTGGTTTCAGGGCAAATGCCTCCTCCAAACTCAAGAACTCTGCACTCACCAAGCTTTTGAAGAGAGATTGCTTCTCATTAGCCCAGAAAAGAAAGACAGATTTTTTGTCCAAAGTCAGCACTGACAGTGCATCTGATTTTCTCATGTGATACGACAGCTCATAATTCCAAACTGGCAGTCCTGATTTACCATCTACAACCAAAATCTGAAAACAGAGAAACCCAGAATGAGCAAGATAAAATTTCAGGGGAGCAGGGAGGGGGACTGGAAGAGAAGGGGGGAAAAGGGATTAAACATCCTTTCCACATCTGTTGTGTTCCCTTTAATTACCATTCTTAAAAAGATGCACGTTAAATGCCAAAATGCCTTTAATGTCTAGTTTGGCCCTTAATCTCAGAAATGAATGATCATATGAGAAGTGTAATGAACTGTCTTGTGGTCAGTTTAGAAGAAAGGTCATAGCTGTATCAATGGCAGACACATTTAAATGGCATAAACTACATATTGTACATTATGTTGCCACTTGTAGGAATTAAAATCCAAAATACCAGGGGGGGAGGGATCATCTGGCTTACTTTGAATTAGAATTCAAGTAACACTGCTTGTCACAATGAATCAACTTGAAATTGTACATTGGGCAGCTATATAACTCTTTCCCAATCTGGTGGTCTTCAACTGCAGAATTTCTAAGCAACATTGGGTTGAGAAAATATGTGATAAACATTTACTTTGGAGCTCCCTGCCTGAATAGTTAAGATTGCACATGATTGTATTGTAAGGAAGCAGTGGTTGCACCTTTCTGGAGATGTTTCCATGCTGGGCCTGAAGCATGAAGTCCACAGTTTGATCATCATTGAAGTACCCCGGGCAAGGCTGGCTGCAAAAATGAAGAAAGCAGTTAGACTGGAAAGTGGACAAAAGGAAACCTTTTAGGTCCATCTCTGGAGAAATAACTTTCCCTTCATTGGAGCACATCTGCATTCCTATGAGCCTAGACTTCATCGAAAGATTTCAGAATCTGTCCACTGAATCTGCTCTCCTAACCAGGAGACCAGTAGCTGTTAAAACAAAAGCAAAGAGACAATTTTGGGCCCTTGAATTTTCTTGCAGCAATTTTTCCCACTTGAGTAGAATCTGATTCACCTTAGTTTCTACTTCACTTGAATCTTTGTGTCTTTTAGGGCCATTATCACCCTGTTCAGAGAAGTGCATGGAGATGAATCTTGTGCACCTATGTACAGTAATACAAGAACAGGCAGTCTTCAAAGCCTCATGACCCAGCTTTCATGCATCTTTTTAACATGGCTAGGATTACACACACACACACACACACACTGCACATTTGGACTTGGACAACTTCAAACCAAAACCTTTCTTCAATGCTACTGGTAATGCCAAGCTTCTTGTTTCAACTGCAAAGTCAAAATGCTTTCATAGTCAGAGGTAACTTGTTTAAAATGTGTGTGATATTATTTTTCATGTAGTTAGGGCTGTTGCCACATCTAGTAAGGTTTTGGCATAAACTAAAGATGTACCTGTTCATCTAATACCAAGGTAATAACTTAAATGAGTCAAACCACTAAAAAGGGGAAATATATTCATTGCTCACTTCAAGGCGACAAAGGCCAACCAGATTCCTGAAAGCAGAAACTTCCATTAATAAGTGTTACTAACAAGAATGTGGCAGGTAACTGAATAAATGCCTAGCCAAAAATAGAATGAGTTCCCTGCTTCCATAATGATCAATGTTGATGTTGACATCCAGTGGTGGGTTTCAAATAAACCCACCAAATAAACCCACCACTTGTTTGCTGCACACACATGCACATTCGCACAATTTTCATCTGCACGCGGCTCTGGGAAAAAAAACCAGCGGCTCCGGCAAACCCCCCATTGCCTCGTAGCCAGGTTTTAAAGTGCTGCTAGGAGACGCACCACCCAAACTACCACCCCATTGTCTCGCAGCTGGTGTGTAGCCTCACAGCGGTTTAAAACTGGCTACGAGACAATGGGGAGGGTGACTTGGGTGGCGCGTGGTCTTGCAGCGGTTTTTAAATGGCTGTGAGGCCATGGAGGCCACTCGCCACCCCAGAGCTTACCTGGCTCAGCCAGCAGATGTGAAATGGCGGGGACGGCCGGGCCGGGTGGGGGTGAGCTGTTTAGCTCAACTGAGGCGCAGCAGAGCTCTGCAGCGCCATCAGCTGAGCTAAAAACTAAATTTAGGGCTGGAGGGCCGGGGCAGGTGAGCAGGGGCAGGTGGCCAGGGCCAGCCAGGGGTGATATATACTGTTTTGGCGAACCCCAGCAAATTATCGCCACCAGTTCCTGAGAACTGGTCTGAACCAGCTGAATATCACTACTGCTGACGTCAGGAATTTCCTCTACAATTTAACTTATTTTCATGTCTGAGAATCAACTTACGACATTACAGACATGTTATATTAATGGAATAATTAAAAAACACCAGCCATCAAAGATTCAGATGAATATATCTTTCAGTTGCTTGGAACTGTTCTCCAGTGGTTCTTCACAAACAAACAAACCTGACCCAACTTGATGATCCACTAGATGCGCTGAATGCCAACTCCCCCAAACCCCAGCCAGCTTAATCAGATTTAAGGAAAGCTGATTTAAGAGAAAAGCATTCCACAAAGCTGAGAGGAAGTTCCTATACTAACAAGAGTTGTTCCCCATTAACCTGCCATTACATATGAGTTCAACAAGAGAAGCAGAAAAGGTCATACTCCTCCCCCCTCAAACCCAATGACCTGTCAATATCTGGCTGCTCTAGAGTCCAACGCTGTTCCAAATCTTGACCTTGCAGTAAGGTCAAACCATGTTCACTGGTGATCAAAAGGTCACTGCAATTGCTCTCAGGAGATTTCACTGCTTGTAGAAACACAACGCCACCACTGCAAGATACAGAGAGGAAACAGAAGTAATGAGTAAATTACAGTAATATCAATCATTTACCTAGTATACCCAATTCCTACTGCTTTTCTGGTCATGGACTCATTGTTATGGCGGCAGTGCTGTACAGAATAGGTTCCCCATTTTTCTTCTAATGTGTTTTTTTTCTTTCAATTTCCAATCTATCGTATAAGCCCAGAACTTTCTGCTTCAAGTATGAACCAGGTCTTTACCATCTGTTTTATTTTTCTGTTATTATTGTAAAAGCGATAAAAAAATTATCTTAAAAAAATAGCTTAAAAAATAGTTTAATTTTTCTAGATTAACCAAGCCTGGGTAAGTGTCACCATTCAGCGGGTTGTTATTGTGGTTTCTGTCCATGGAATCTTCTAATTTTAACCACACAACAATTGTGCTGAGTATTTGAGGATTGGAGAGAGCACCTGAGCCAAGACATTTATGCAACTACTTATAGCATTTTTAATAGGAAAAAAAAGTGAATTGTTAGTGTCTGTATAAGATAGAGTTACCAAATGAGAATAGATGCTGAGACAAACTCTCAATCAAACCATGGTTTGGATTGCTAGTTAAGTTCACATGAAGGATAAGGTTCTGTAAATAGTCTGGGGCAATCTCTAAACAACTTGTGTATTGAGCCTTGGTGGCGCAGTCTGCTGCCTGCTGGCTGCCTGCTGTTTGCCAGTTTGGGTCTCAGCAGGCTCACTCAGCCTTCCGTCCTTCCAAGGTCAGTAAAATGAGGACCCAGATTGTTGAGGAAAATATGCTGACTCTGTAAACCACTTAGAGAGGGCTGTGAAGCTCTGTGAAGCAGTATATAAGTCTAAGTGCTATTGCTATTACTTTTTATCTATTGCTGGGAGTTTGCAAGAGACACTTCAGATTTTTACTTTTTAAGCCCACCAGAAATACTGCAGCATAATTTGAACAAATACTAAAAACTAATTCTAGCATAAAATGTTTGTGATAGGGTTAAGGCAATTATCCTGCACTTTGCAGGAATGATTAGAGTATATCGGTAGTCCTTGACTTAGGACCACAATTAGGACCAAAATTTCTGTTACTGAGTAAGGCAGTTGGACATTTTTACCACCTTTTTTTGCCTCAGTGGTTAAGTAAATTACCACAGTTATTAAGTGACTCATGCGGTTGCTAAGCGAATCCAGCTTCCCTCATTGACTCTGCTTGTTGGAATCCAACTCACATGGCAATCACACAACCCTGGGATGGTCCAGTCTTCATAAATACATGCAGGTTGACAAGTATCTAAATGTTGATTACTTTTGATTTATATGGCTGCCCAACTCACTCCCAGTGACACTGGGTGGTTTACAAGGATAAAATCCCAATACAAAAACAATACAAAAGGCAACACACACACACACACACACACACACACAGAGCGACAATAATCAAACAAGCCATTTAGTGGGCTCCATGCATTTTGGGGTCCCCAGCCCATTGGCAAAATCATGTCTTCAGAGCCTTGCAAAAGAATGTCAAAGTTGGGGGCGGGGGCAATCTCATCTCTACAGGAATGATGTTCCACAGGGAGGGAGCCACCATGGAGAAGGCCCTTCTTGATACTCTCCTTAGGAGAGGAAACCCATAGCATTATGTGCCCATGGGGATGTTGTGATAGCCATAAATGCAAAGACGATCATAAGTCACTACTGTTGTTAAATGAATGGTTGCAAGTTAAGGAATACCTGTATGCGAAGTTTTTAGATATCTGGGGGGGGGTTTCAAGAAAAATCCAAAATGATTTAATTTCATTAAATTAGATTAAACTAACTAAAAGAAATAAATAGGATTACAGCCTATGGTCTTTAATAATGTTCCCTTCTGCCAGATTACATATTATAATTCAACCATCACTTTTGGGTGGGTTCCAAGAGCTGCCTTCAAAGCTTTCAGAGGCTGCTGCCTGTGCCTGAGGCCCCAGGTCTGCACCTCTAGAGAAAAACAAAGAAGCAGTATGTCAAATGTGCAATGCTGCAGGACAGTGAACCTCCCGATTATTACATTGCAAAATTCTGTATAACAGCATAATAAACACAGTGGACTCTGACAGGCTCTAAATTGGGTCAAAGCAGACCACTATGTTGGGGCTCCGCAGCGTGCTGCAGAGCTGGTAGATGATTCTGACTCCAAGGGAGATGTGGAGTTAGAATCAGAGGGAAGGGAGACATTAGCTGTTGACACTATACCAGACACTGGGCCCTCCACGAGTTATCAGGAACTGGTGGTTTCTAATAACAGTGGGAAGGAGGCCTTGAGTGATGCAAGAACTCGGAGGCTGCTCAGAAGACAGCTGCAATGTAGGAAGGGAAGAGGTTGAGCTACAGCTGACCAGTAATTGACCACACCCTATAGGAGTTAAAAGAGGTGTGGTTGGGAACAGCTCCCTGCAGAGAACAATTGAGGAGTTTGGAGAGAGTCTAGTATTGTGTTGGGTTCCTATTGTGGTTTATTTTGGTTACTGTTCAAGTGTTCAGCTTTACAACCTAGTTCTCTGTGATTTAATTATCGGGAGTGTTTATTTTTCTTCTAATCACTTGGCATTTTGCCCGGAGTAAAGTTAAAGTTAAGTTAAAATATTTTCTCTGCTTCTAAGCAGAACGGACTTTTGGGGGCGGCTTTGCACAAATAAAGACGTGAGCTTTTAAGAGCTGGTCCTGATCCGTGTGTTTCGGGCGTGGGACACAACGAACCCACTGGAACGGCAGGCCGATACACGTGGTTCCAGCTACGTCGCAGGAGTTTCCAGAACATACTTTTACAGGATTGCGAATTGCCTCCAGGACTCCTGGAGGTTTTCCCCTGAAGCCTTCTCAATAGTAGATGTAACCACAAGGCAGTGGGCTTTTGAACTCAAGACCTTCCCTTCTCCTAGAAACCTATTCCTCTGTTTGAACAGCCGTCGGGGCACAGACCCTCTTCCGCCTTCAAAACCGTTGACCATCTTCTCCGGTAACCCTGGAAAGGGGCCCTTAGGAGATGCTACTAGCCAGGCCAGCTGGACCAGGGTTTTTTTTTAAGGAGGTGTTACTCCCCCATCACTCCCCCGTTGTCCTGGCTTATGACAGGCCGAGCCTGGCTTCCCAAACGTAGGGCCCAGGCTGGCAGGTATGGTGGACTATCGCTTTAAATTTTAAATAGCCAGGATCAGAGGAAACTTTGATCCAAGCCTGCAACTTTACTTTTTTTTTTTTTTGCAGATCGACATCGAGCTCGACACCCCCACAGCCAGTGGGCAGCCAGAGCTTCTGCAAAACTCAGCTTGGAAGCTCGGTTCTAATCTTCCCGCGGAGCCTATTCCATCAGTCGATTCACTCAGGCAGGCAGGTGAAAGCGCTGGGCTGACTGCACGTCAGCTGGGAAAAAAACCCCCCTCGATATTAGCATTTCTTTTTCATGGCAGAGGGGAGGAAAAAAAAAAACCTCCAGCTGCAGAGTTTATTCGTGCAGCTCCTTTTTAAATCCTGGGTGAGCCGCATTCCAAAATGCTTGAGGAGGGTTGTAAAGCTCTGATAAGCAGTGTATATAACAGCTGAGTGCTATTGCTAACCATGTTGTAAGCCGCCCGGAGTCCTTCGGGAATTGGGCGGCATAAAAATGTAATAAACAAATAAATAAATGAATGAATAAAAGCACAGGGACCACAGGTCCTCACCTTTCGTGTTACCGCGGTCGTTTAAGAAGGAAATCTCAAAGCCAGGTATTTATATTTTTAGAGAGATATCATTATTATTATTATTTATTAGATTTATACCCCGCCTCTCTTCACCCCAAGGGGGAACTCGAGGCGGCAAACAATCAC